>JASGCC010003411.1:0-24081 GCA_030067915.1 Hydractinia echinata | reverse complement strand
ATTTTTGAAAACTACAAGTCTCATGGGTTTTAGTGGTGAAAAAATAATTTTAAAAATCGTTCGGGAAATGAGTTTACTCCTGGGTACTTTCTTTGTATACATTCCACTATACGGGCCGAGCCGGGATTTACGGGAAATCGCGGGTTTTCGGTTGCCGGAGATTAAACTGCTTTCATTCGGCGTCTCATCAAAAATGAAAATATTTTTGAAAACTACAAGTCTCATGGGTTTTAGTGGTGAAAAAATAATTTTAAAAATCGTTCGGGAAATGAGTTTACTCCCTGGGTACTTTCTTTGTATACATTCCTATACGGGCCGAGCCGGGATTTACGGGAAATCGCGGGTTTTCGGTTGCCGGCGATTAAACTGCTTTCATTCGGCGTCTCATCAAAAATGAAAATTTTTGAAAACTACAAGTCTCATGGGTTTTAGTGGTGAAAAAATAATTTTAAAAATCGTTCGGGAAATGAGTTTACTCCCTGGGTACTTTCTTTGTATACATTCCACTATACGGGCCGAGCCCGGGATTTACGGGAAATCGCGGGTTTTCGGTTGCCGGCGATTAAACTGCTTTCATTCGGCGTCTCATCAAAAATGAAAACATTTTTGAAAACTACAAGTCTCATGGGTTTTAGTGGTGAAAAAATAATTTTAAAAATCGTTCGGGAAATGAGTTTACTCCTGGGTACTTTCTTTGTATACATTCGACTATACGGGCCGAGCCGGGATTTACGGGAAATCGCGGGTTTTCGGTTGCCGGCGATTAAACTGCTTTCATTCGGCGTCTCATCAAAAATGAAAATATTTTTGAAAACTACAAGTCTCATGGGTTTTAGTGGTGAAAAAATAATTTTAAAAATCGTTCGGGAAATGAGTTTACTCCCTGGGTACTTTCTTTGTATACATTCGACTATACGGGCCGAGCCGGGATTTACGGGAAATCGCGGGTTTTCGGTTGCCGGCGATTAAACTGCTTTCATTCGGCGTCTCATCAAAAATGAAAACATTTTTGAAAACTACAAGTCTCATGGGTTTTAGTGGTGAAAAAATAATTTTAAAAATCGTTCGGGAAATGAGTTTACTCCCTGGGTACTTTCTTTGTATACATTCGACTATACGGGCCGAGCCGGGATTTACGGGAAATCGCGGGTTTTCGGTTGCCGGCGATTAAACTGCTTTCATTCGGCGTCTCATCAAAAATGAAAATTTTTGAAAACTACAAGTCTCATGGGTTTTAGTGGTGAAAAAATAATTTTAAAAATCGTTCGGGAAATGAGTTTACTCCCTGGGTACTTTCTTTGTATACATTCGACTATACGGGAGTTTACGGGAAATCGCGGGTTTTCGGTTGCCGGCGATTAAACTGCTTTCATTCGGCGTCTCATCAAAAATGAAAACATTTTTGAAAACTACAAGTCTCATGGGTTTTAGTGGTGAAAAAAATAATTTTAAAAATCGTTCGGGAAATGAGTTTACTCCCTGGGTACTTTCTTTGTATACATTCGACTATACGGGCCGAGCCCGGGATTTACGGGAAATCGCGGGTTTTCGGTTGCCGGCGATTAAACTGCTTTCATTCGGCGTCTCATCAAAAATGAAAACATTTTTGAAAACTACAAGTCTCATGGGTTTTAGTGGTGAAAAAATAATTTTAAAAATCGTTCGGGAAATGAGTTTACTCCCTGGGTTTTCTTTGTATACATTCGACTATACGGGCCGAGCCCGGGATTTACGGGAAATCGCGGGTTTTCGGTTGCCGGAGATTAAACTGCTTTCATTCGGCGTCTCATCAAAAATGAAAAATTTTTGAAAACTACAAGTCTCATGGGTTTTAGTGGTGAAAAAATAATTTTAAAAATCGTTCGGGAAATGAGTTTACTCCCTGGGTACTTTCTTTGTATACATTCGACTATACGGGCCGAGCCGGGATTTACGGGAAATCGCGGGTTTTCGGTTGCCGGCGATTAAACTGCTTTCATTCGGCGTCTCATCAAAAATGAAAATATTTTTGAAAACTACAAGTCTCATGGGTTTTAGTGGTGAAAAAATAATTTTAAAAATCGTTCGGGAAATGAGTTTACTCCCTGGGTACTTTCTTTGTATACATTCGACTATACGGGCCGAGCCCGGGATTTACGGGAAATCGCGGGTTTTCGGTTGCCGGCGATTAAACTGCTTTCATTCGGCGTCTCATCAAAAATGAAAACATTTTTGAAAACTACAAGTCTCATGGGTTTTAGTGGTGAAAAAATAATTTTAAAAATCGTTCGGGAAATGAGTTTACTCCTGGGTACTTTCTTTGTATACATTCGACTATACGGGCCGAGCCGGGATTTACGGGAAATCGCGGGTTTTCGGTTGCCGGCGATTAAACTGCTTTCATTCGGCGTCTCATCAAAAATGAAAATTTTTGAAAACTACAAGTCTCATGGGTTTTAGTGGTGAAAAAATAATTTTAAAAATCGTTCGGGAAATGAGTTTACTCCCTGGGTACTTTCTTTGTATACATTCGACTATAACGGGATTTACGGGAAATCGCGGGTTTTCGGTTGCCGGCGATTAAACTGCTTTCATTCGGCGTCTCATCAAAAATGAAAATTTTTGAAAACTACAAGTCTCATGGGTTTTAGTGGTGAAAAAATAATTTTAAAAATCGTTCGGGAAATGAGTTTACTCCCTGGGTACTTTCTTTGTATACATTCGACTATACGGGCCGAGCCGGGATTTACGGGAAATCGCGGGTTTTCGGTTGCCGGCGATTAAACTGCTTTCATTCGGCGTCTCATCAAAAATGAAAATTTTTGAAAACTACAAGTCTCATGGGTTTTAGTGGTGAAAAAATAATTTTAAAAATCGTTCGGGAAATGAGTTTACTCCCTGGGTACTTTCTTTGTATACATTCGACTATACGGGCCGAGCCGGGATTTACGGGAAATCGCGGGTTTTCGGTTGCCGGCGATTAAACTGCTTTCATTCGGCGTCTCATCAAAAATGAAAATTTTTGAAAACTACAAGTCTCATGGGTTTTAGTGGTGAAAAAATAATTTTAAAAATCGTTCGGGAAATGAGTTTACTCCCTGGGTACTTTCTTTGTATACATTCGACTATACGGGCCGAGCCGGGATTTACGGGAAATCGCGGGTTTTCGGTTGCCGGCGATTAAACTGCTTTCATTCGGCGTCTCATCAAAAATGAAAATTTTTGAAAACTACAAGTCTCATGGGTTTTAGTGGTGAAAAATAATTTTAAAAATCGTTCGGGAAATGAGTTTACTCCCTGGGTACTTTCTTTGTATACATTCGACTATACGGGATTTACGGGAAATCGCGGGTTTTCGGTTGCCGGAGATTAAACTGCTTTCATTCGGCGTCTCATCAAAAATGAAATTTTTGAAAACTACAAGTCTCATGGGTTTTAGTGGTGAAAAAATAATTTTAAAAATCGTTCGGGAAATGAGTTTACTCCCTGGGTACTTTCTTTGTATACATTCGACTATACGGGCCGAGCCGGGATTTACGGGAAATCGCGGGTTTTCGGTTGCCGGCGATTAAACTGCTTTCATTCGGCGTCTCATCAAAATGAAAATTTTTGAAAACTACAAGTCTCATGGGTTTTAGTGGTGAAAAAATAATTTTAAAAATCGTTCGGGAAATGAGTTTACTCCCTGGGTACTTTCTTTGTATACATTCCACTATACGGGCCGAGCCGGGATTTACGGGAAATCGCGGGTTTTCGGTTGCCGGATTAAACTGCTTTCATTCGGCGTCTCATCAAAAATGAAAACATTTTTGAAAACTACAAGTCTCATGGGTTTTAGTGGTGAAAAAATAATTTTAAAAATCGTTCGGGAAATGAGTTTACTCCCTGGGTACTTTCTTTGTATACATTCGACTATACGGGCCGAGCCGGGATTTACGGGAAATCGCGGGTTTTCGGTTGCCGGCGATTAAACTGCTTTCATTCGGCGTCTCATCAAAAATGAAAAATTTTTGAAAACTACAAGTCTCATGGGTTTTAGTGGTGAAAAAATAATTTTAAAAATCGTTCGGGAAATGAGTTTACTCCCTGGGTACTTTCTTTGTATACATTCCACTATACGGGCCGAGCCGGGATTTACGGGAAATCGCGGGTTTTCGGTTGCCGGCGATTAAACTGCTTTCATTCGGCGTCTCATCAAAAATGAAAACATTTTTGAAAACTACAAGTCTCATGGGTTTTAGTGGTGAAAAAATAATTTTAAAAATCGTTCGGGAAATGAGTTTACTCCCTGGGTACTTTCTTTGTATACATTCGACTATACGGGCCGAGCCCGGGATTTACGGGAAATCGCGGGTTTTCGGTTGCCGGAGATTAAACTGGTTTCATTCGGCGTCTCATCAAAAATGAAAATTTTTGAAAACTACAAGTCTCATGGGTTTTAGTGGTGAAAAAATAATTTTAAAAATCGTTCGGGAAATGAGTTTACTCCCTGGGTACTTTCTTTGTATACATTCGACTATACGGGATTTACGGGAAATCGCGGGTTTTCGGTTGCCGGAGATTAAACTGCTTTCATTCGGCGTCTCATCAAAAATGAAAATTTTTGAAAACTACAAGTCTCATGGGTTTTAGTGGTGAAAAAATAATTTTAAAAATCGTTCGGGAAATGAGTTTACTCCCTGGGTACTTTCTTTGTATACATTCGACTATACGGGCCGAGCCGGGATTTACGGGAAATCGCGGGTTTTCGGTTGCCGGCGATTAAACTGCTTTCATTCGGCGTCTCATCAAAAATGAAAATTTTTGAAAACTACAAGTCTCATGGGTTTTAGTGGTGAAAAAATAATTTTAAAAATCGTTCGGGAAATGAGTTTACTCCCTGGGTACTTTCTTTGTATACATTCAACTATACGGGCCGAGCCGGGATTTACGGGAAATCGCGGGTTTTCGGTTGCCGGCGATTAAACTGCTTTCATTCGGCGTCTCATCAAAAATGAAAACATTTTTGAAAACTACAAGTCTCATGGGTTTTAGTGGTGAAAAAATAATTTTAAAAATCGTTCGGGAAATGAGTTTACTCCCTGGGTACTTTCTTTGTATACATTCCACTATACGGGCCGAGCCGGGATTTACGGGAAATCGCGGGTTTTCGGTTGCCGGATTAAACTGCTTTCATTCGGCGTCTCATCAAAAATGAAAATTTTTGAAAACTACAGGTCTCATGGGTTTTAGTGGTGAAAAAATAATTTTAAAAATCGTTCGGGAAATGAGTTTACTCCCTGGGTACTTTCTTTGTATACATTCGACTATACGGGATTTACGGGAAATCGCGGGTTTTCGGTTGCCGGAGATTAAACTGGTTTCATTCGGCGTCTCATCAAAAATGAAAACATTTTTGAAAACTACAAGTCTCATGGGTTTTAGTGGTGAAAAAAAATTTTAAAAATCGTTCGGGAAATGAGTTTACTCCCTGGGTACTTTCTTTGTATACATTCCACTATACGGGCCGAGCCGGGATTTACGGGAAATCGCGGGTTTTCGGTTGCCGGCGATTAAACTGCTTTCATTCGGCGTCTCATCAAAAATGAAAATTTTTGAAAACTACAAGTCTCATGGGTTTTAGTGGTGAAAAAATAATTTTAAAAATCGTTCGGGAAATGAGTTTACTCCCTGGGTACTTTCTTTGTATACATTCGACTATACGGGATTTACGGGAAATCGCGGGTTTTCGGTTGCCGGAGATTAAACTGGTTTCATTCGGCGTCTCATCAAAAATGAAAAATTTTTGAAAACTACAAGTCTCATGGGTTTTAGTGGTGAAAAAAAATTTTAAAAATCGTTCGGGAAATGAGTTTACTCCCTGGGTACTTTCTTTGTATACATTCGACTATACGGGCCGAGCCGGGATTTACGGGAAATCGCGGGTTTTCGGTTGCCGGAGATTAAACTGCTTTCATTCGGCGTCTCATCAAAAATGAAAATATTTTTGAAAACTACAAGTCTCATGGGTTTTAGTGGTGAAAAAATAATTTTAAAAATCGTTCGGGAAATGAGTTTACTCCCTGGGTACTTTCTTTGTATACATTCGACTATACGGGCCGAGCCGGGATTTACGGGAAATCGCGGGTTTTCGGTTGCCGGCGATTAAACTGCTTTCATTCGGCGTCTCATCAAAAATGAAAATTTTTGAAAACTACAAGTCTCATGGGTTTTAGTGGTGAAAAAATAATTTTAAAAATCGTTCGGGAAATGAGTTTACTCCCTGGGTACTTTCTTTGTATACATTCCTATACGGGCCGAGCCGGGATTTACGGGAAATCGCGGGTTTTCGGTTGCCGGATTAAACTGCTTTCATTCGGCGTCTCATCAAAAATGAAAACATTTTTGAAAACTACAAGTCTCATGGGTTTTAGTGGTGAAAAAATAATTTTAAAAATCGTTCGGGAAATGAGTTTACTCCCTGGGTACTTTCTTTGTATACATTCGACTATACGGGCCGAGCCGGGATTTACGGGAAATCGCGGGTTTTCGGTTGCCGGCGATTAAACTGCTTTCATTCGGCGTCTCATCAAAAATGAAAATTTTTGAAAACTACAAGTCTCATGGGTTTTAGTGGTGAAAAAATAATTTTAAAAATCGTTCGGGAAATGAGTTTACTCCCTGGGTACTTTCTTTGTATACATTCCACTATACGGGCCGAGCCGGGATTTACGGGAAATCGCGGGTTTTCGGTTGCCGGAGATTAAACTGCTTTCATTCGGCGTCTCATCAAAAATGAAAATTTTTTGAAAACTACAAGTCTCATGGGTTTTAGTGGTGAAAAAATAATTTTAAAAATCGTTCGGGAAATGAGTTTACTCCCTGGGTACTTTCTTTGTATACATTCGACTATACGGGCCGAGCCGGGATTTACGGGAAATCGCGGGTTTTCGGTTGCCGGATTAAACTGCTTTCATTCGGCGTCTCATCAAAATGAAAATTTTTGAAAACTACAAGTCTCATGGGTTTTAGTGGTGAAAAAATAATTTTAAAAATCGTTCGGGAAATGAGTTTACTCCCTGGGTACTTTCTTTGTATACATTCGACTATACGGGCCGAGCCGGGATTTACGGGAAATCGCGGGTTTTCGGTTGCCGGAGATTAAACTGCTTTCATTCGGCGTCTCATCAAAAATGAAAAATTTTTGAAAACTACAAGTCTCATGGGTTTTAGTGGTGAAAAAATAATTTTAAAAATCGTTCGGGAAATGAGTTTACTCCCTGGGTACTTTCTTTGTATACATTCGACTATACGGGCCGAGCCGGGATTTACGGGAAATCGCGGGTTTTCGGTTGCCGGATTAAACTGCTTTCATTCGGCGTCTCATCAAAAATGAAAATTTTTGAAAACTACAAGTCTCATGGGTTTTAGTGGTGAAAAAATAATTTTAAAAATCGTTCGGGAAATGAGTTTACTCCCTGGGTACTTTCTTTGTATACATTCGACTATACGGGATTTTACGGGAAATCGCGGGTTTTCGGTTGCCGGAGATTAAACTGCTTTCATTCGGCGTCTCATCAAAAATGAAAACATTTTTGAAAACTACAAGTCTCATGGGTTTTAGTGGTGAAAAAATAATTTTAAAAATCGTTCGGGAAATGAGTTTACTCCCTGGGTACTTTCTTTGTATACATTCCACTATACGGGCCGAGCCGGGATTTACGGGAAATCGCGGGTTTTCG
This sequence comes from Hydractinia echinata, assembly GCA_030067915.1. Lineage (NCBI taxonomy): Eukaryota > Metazoa > Cnidaria > Hydrozoa > Anthoathecata > Hydractiniidae > Hydractinia > Hydractinia echinata. The sequence goes on along the minus strand of JASGCC010003411.1, from coordinate 16,381 downwards.
GTTGCCGGAGATTAAACTGGTTTCATTCGGCGTCTCATCAAAAATGAAAATATTTTTGAAAACTACAAGTCTCATGGGTTTTAGTGGTGAAAAAATAATTTTAAAAATCGTTCGGGAAATGAGTTTACTCCCTGGGTACTTTCTTTGTATACATTCGACTATACGGGCTTTACGGGAAATCGCGGGTTTTCGGTTGCCGGAGATTAAACTGCTTTCATTCGGCGTCTCATCAAAAATGAAAACATTTTTGAAAACTACAAGTCTCATGGGTTTTAGTGGTGAAAAAAAATTTTAAAAATCGTTCGGGAAATGAGTTTACTCCCTGGGTACTTTCTTTGTATACATTCGACTATACGGGCCGAGCCGGGATTTACGGGAAATCGCGGGTTTTCGGTTGCCGGCGATTAAACTGCTTTCATTCGGCGTCTCATCAAAAATGAAAATTTTTGAAAACTACAAGTCTCATGGGTTTTAGTGGTGAAAAAATAATTTTAAAAATCGTTCGGGAAATGAGTTTACTCCCTGGGTACTTTCTTTGTATACATTCGACTATACGGGCCGAGCCGGGATTTACGGGAAATCGCGGGTTTTCGGTTGCCGGAGATTAAACTGCTTTCATTCGGCGTCTCATCAAAAATGAAAATTTTTGAAAACTACAAGTCTCATGGGTTTTAGTGGTGAAAAAATAATTTTAAAAATCGTTCGGGAAATGAGTTTACTCCCTGGGTACTTTCTTTGTATACATTCGACTATACGGGCCGAGCCGGGATTTACGGGAAATCGCGGGTTTTCGGTTGCCGGAGATTAAACTGCTTTCATTCGGCGTCTCATCAAAAATGAAAACATTTTTGAAAACTACAAGTCTCATGGGTTTTAGTGGTGAAAAAATAATTTTAAAAATCGTTCGGGAAATGAGTTTACTCCCTGGGTACTTTCTTTGTATACATTCGACTATACGGGCCGAGCCGGGATTTACGGGAAATCGCGGGTTTTCGGTTGCCGGCGATTAAACTGCTTTCATTCGGCGTCTCATCAAAAATGAAAATTTTTGAAAACTACAAGTCTCATGGGTTTTAGTGGTGAAAAAATAATTTTAAAAATCGTTCGGGAAATGAGTTTACTCCCTGGGTACTTTCTTTGTATACATTCCACTATACGGGCCGAGCCGGGATTTACGGGAAATCGCGGGTTTTCGGTTGCCGGAGATTAAACTGCTTTCATTCGGCGTCTCATCAAAAATGAAAATTTTTGAAAACTACAAGTCTCATGGGTTTTAGTGGTGAAAAAATAATTTTAAAAATCGTTCGGGAAATGAGTTTACTCCCTGGGTACTTTCTTTGTATACATTCGACTATACGGGCCGAGCCGGGATTTACGGGAAATCGCGGGTTTTCGGTTGCCGGCGATTAAACTGCTTTCATTCGGCGTCTCATCAAAAATGAAAATTTTTGAAAACTACAAGTCTCATGGGTTTTAGTGGTGAAAAAATAATTTTAAAAATCGTTCGGGAAATGAGTTTACTCCCTGGGTACTTTCTTTGTATACATTCGACTATACGGGCCGAGCCCGGATTTACGGGAAATCGCGGGTTTTCGGTTGCCGGATTAAACTGCTTTCATTCGGCGTCTCATCAAAAATGAAAAATTTTTGAAAACTACAAGTCTCATGGGTTTTAGTGGTGAAAAAAAATTTTAAAAATCGTTCGGGAAATGAGTTTACTCCCTGGGTACTTTCTTTGTATACATTCGACTATACGGGCCGAGCCGGGATTTACGGGAAATCGCGGGTTTTCGGTTGCCGGAGATTAAACTGCTTTCATTCGGCGTCTCATCAAAAATGAAAACATTTTTGAAAACTACAAGTCTCATGGGTTTTAGTGGTGAAAAAATAATTTTAAAAATCGTTCGGGAAATGAGTTTACTCCCTGGGTACTTTCTTTGTATACATTCCTATACGGGCCGAGCCGGGATTTACGGGAAATCGCGGGTTTTCGGTTGCCGGAGATTAAACTGCTTTCATTCGGCGTCTCATCAAAAATGAAAACATTTTTGAAAACTACAAGTCTCATGGGTTTTAGTGGTGAAAAAATAATTTTAAAAATCGTTCGGGAAATGAGTTTACTCCCTGGGTACTTTCTTTGTATACATTCCTATACGGGCCGAGCCGGATTTACGGGAAATCGCGGGTTTTCGGTTGCCGGCGATTAAACTGCTTTCATTCGGCGTCTCATCAAAAATGAAAATTTTTGAAAACTACAAGTCTCATGGGTTTTAGTGGTGAAAAAATAATTTTAAAAATCGTTCGGGAAATGAGTTTACTCCCTGGGTACTTTCTTTGTATACATTCGACTATACGGGCCGAGCCCGGGATTTACGGGAAATCGCGGGTTTTCGGTTGCCGGATTAAACTGCTTTCATTCGGCGTCTCATCAAAAATGAAAACATTTTTGAAAACTACAAGTCTCATGGGTTTTAGTGGTGAAAAAATAATTTTAAAAATCGTTCGGGAAATGAGTTTACTCCCTGGGTACTTTCTTTGTATACATTCGACTATACGGGCCGAGCCGGGATTTACGGGAAATCGCGGGTTTTCGGTTGCCGGCGATTAAACTGCTTTCATTCGGCGTCTCATCAAAAATGAAAATTTTTGAAAACTACAAGTCTCATGGGTTTTAGTGGTGAAAAAATAATTTTAAAAATCGTTCGGGAAATGAGTTTACTCCCTGGGTACTTTCTTTGTATACATTCCTATACGGGCCGAGCCGGGATTTACGGGAAATCGCGGGTTTTCGGTTGCCGGATTAAACTGCTTTCATTCGGCGTCTCATCAAAAATGAAAATATTTTTGAAAACTACAAGTCTCATGGGTTTTAGTGGTGAAAAAATAATTTTAAAAATCGTTCGGGAAATGAGTTTACTCCCTGGGTACTTTCTTTGTATACATTCGACTATACGGGCCGAGCCGGGATTTACGGGAAATCGCGGGTTTTCGGTTGCCGGCGATTAAACTGCTTTCATTCGGCGTCTCATCAAAAATGAAAATTTTTGAAAACTACAAGTCTCATGGGTTTTAGTGGTGAAAAAAAATTTTAAAAATCGTTCGGGAAATGAGTTTACTCCCTGGGTACTTTCTTTGTATACATTCGACTATACGGGCCGAGCCGGGATTTACGGGAAATCGCGGGTTTTCGGTTGCCGGAGATTAAACTGCTTTCATTCGGCGTCTCATCAAAAATGAAAACATTTTTGAAAACTACAAGTCTCATGGGTTTTAGTGGTGAAAAAATAATTTTAAAAATCGTTCGGGAAATGAGTTTACTCCCTGGGTACTTTCTTTGTATACATTCCACTATACGGGCCGAGCCGGGATTTACGGGAAATCGCGGGTTTTCGGTTGCCGGCGATTAAACTGCTTTCATTCGGCGTCTCATCAAAAATGAAAATTTTTTGAAAACTACAAGTCTCATGGGTTTTAGTGGTGAAAAAATAATTTTAAAAATCGTTCGGGAAATGAGTTTACTCCCTGGGTACTTTCTTTGTATACATTCCACTATACGGGCCGAGCCGGGATTTACGGGAAATCGCGGGTTTTCGGTTGCCGGCGATTAAACTGCTTTCATTCGGCGTCTCATCAAAAATGAAAACATTTTTGAAAACTACAAGTCTCATGGGTTTTAGTGGTGAAAAAATAATTTTAAAAATCGTTCGGGAAATGAGTTTACTCCCTGGGTACTTTCTTTGTATACATTCGACTATACGGGCCGAGCCGGGATTTACGGGAAATCGCGGGTTTTCGGTTGCCGGCGATTAAACTGCTTTCATTCGGCGTCTCATCAAAAATGAAAATTTTTTGAAAACTACAAGTCTCATGGGTTTTAGTGGTGAAAAAATAATTTTAAAAATCGTTCGGGAAATGAGTTTACTCCCTGGGTACTTTCTTTGTATACATTCCTATACGGGCCGAGCCGGGATTTACGGGAAATCGCGGGTTTTCGGTTGCCGGATTAAACTGCTTTCATTCGGCGTCTCATCAAAAATGAAAACATTTTTGAAAACTACAAGTCTCATGGGTTTTAGTGGTGAAAAAATAATTTTAAAAATCGTTCGGGAAATGAGTTTACTCCCTGGGTACTTTCTTTGTATACATTCGACTATACGGGCCGAGCCGGGATTTACGGGAAATCGCGGGTTTTCGGTTGCCGGAGATTAAACTGCTTTCATTCGGCGTCTCATCAAAAATGAAAACATTTTTGAAAACTACAAGTCTCATGGGTTTTAGTGGTGAAAAAATAATTTTAAAAATCGTTCGGGAAATGAGTTTACTCCCTGGGTACTTTCTTTGTATACATTCGACTATACGGGCCGAGCCGGGATTTACGGGAAATCGCGGGTTTTCGGTTGCCGGAGATTAAACTGGTTTCATTCGGCGTCTCATCAAAAATGAAAATTTTTGAAAACTACAAGTCTCATGGGTTTTAGTGGTGAAAAAATAATTTTAAAAATCGTTCGGGAAATGAGTTTACTCCCTGGGTACTTTCTTTGTATACATTCGACTATACGGGATTTACGGGAAATCGCGGGTTTTCGGTTGCCGGAGATTAAACTGCTTTCATTCGGCGTCTCATCAAAAATGAAAATTTTTGAAAACTACAAGTCTCATGGGTTTTAGTGGTGAAAAAATAATTTTAAAAATCGTTCGGGAAATGAGTTTACTCCCTGGGTACTTTCTTTGTATACATTCGACTATACGGGCCGAGCCGGGATTTACGGGAAATCGCGGGTTTTCGGTTGCCGGAGATTAAACTGGTTTCATTCGGCGTCTCATCAAAAATGAAAATATTTTTGAAAACTACAAGTCTCATGGGTTTTAGTGGTGAAAAAATAATTTTAAAAATCGTTCGGGAAATGAGTTTACTCCCTGGGTACTTTCTTTGTATACATTCGACTATACGGGATTTACGGGAAATCGCGGGTTTTCGGTTGCCGGAGATTAAACTGCTTTCATTCGGCGTCTCATCAAAAATGAAAACATTTTTGAAAACTACAAGTCTCATGGGTTTTAGTGGTGAAAAAAAATTTTAAAAATCGTTCGGGAAATGAGTTTACTCCCTGGGTACTTTCTTTGTATACATTCGACTATACGGGCCGAGCCGGGATTTACGGGAAATCGCGGGTTTTCGGTTGCCGGATTAAACTGCTTTCATTCGGCGTCTCATCAAAAATGAAAAATTTTTGAAAACTACAAGTCTCATGGGTTTTAGTGGTGAAAAAATAATTTTAAAAATCGTTCGGGAAATGAGTTTACTCCCTGGGTACTTTCTTTGTATACATTCCACTATACGGGCCGAGCCGGGATTTACGGGAAATCGCGGGTTTTCGGTTGCCGGCGATTAAACTGCTTTCATTCGGCGTCTCATCAAAAATGAAAATTTTTGAAAACTACAAGTCTCATGGGTTTTAGTGGTGAAAAAATAATTTTAAAAATCGTTCGGGAAATGAGTTTACTCCTGGGTACTTTCTTTGTATACATTCCACTATACGGGCCGAGCCCGGGATTTACGGGAAATCGCGGGTTTTCGGTTGCCGGAGATTAAACTGGTTTCATTCGGCGTCTCATCAAAAATGAAAACATTTTTGAAAACTACAAGTCTCATGGGTTTTAGTGGTGAAAAAATAATTTTAAAAATCGTTCGGGAAATGAGTTTACTCCCTTACTTTCTTTGTATACATTCCACTATACGGGCCGAGCCGGGATTTACGGGAAATCGCGGGTTTTCGGTTGCCGGGATTAAACTGCTTTCATTCGGCGTCTCATCAAAAATGAAAATTTTTGAAAACTACAAGTCTCATGGGTTTTAGTGGTGAAAAAATAATTTTAAAAATCGTTCGGGAAATGAGTTTACTCCCTGGGTACTTTCTTTGTATACATTCGACTATACGGGCCGAGCCGGGATTTACGGGAAATCGCGGGTTTTCGGTTGCCGGCGATTAAACTGCTTTCATTCGGCGTCTCATCAAAAATGAAAATATTTTTGAAAACTACAAGTCTCATGGGTTTTAGTGGTGAAAAAATAATTTTAAAAATCGTTCGGGAAATGAGTTTACTCCCTGGGTACTTTCTTTGTATACATTCGACTATACGGGCCGAGCCGGGATTTACGGGAAATCGCGGGTTTTCGGTTGCCGGCGATTAAACTGCTTTCATTCGGCGTCTCATCAAAAATGAAAAATTTTTGAAAACTACAAGTCTCATGGGTTTTAGTGGTGAAAAAATAATTTTAAAAATCGTTCGGGAAATGAGTTTACTCCCTGGGTACTTTCTTTGTATACATTCCACTATACGGGCCGAGCCGGGATTTACGGGAAATCGCGGGTTTTCGGTTGCCGGCGATTAAACTGGTTTCATTCGGCGTCTCATCAAAAATGAAAATATTTTTGAAAACTACAAGTCTCATGGGTTTTAGTGGTGAAAAAAAATTTTAAAAATCGTTCGGGAAATGAGTTTACTCCCTGGGTACTTTCTTTGTATACATTCGACTATACGGGCCGAGCCGGGATTTACGGGAAATCGCGGGTTTTCGGTTGCCGGAGATTAAACTGCTTTCATTCGGCGTCTCATCAAAAATGAAAATTTTTGAAAACTACAAGTCTCATGGGTTTTAGTGGTGAAAAAATAATTTTAAAAATCGTTCGGGAAATGAGTTTACTCCCTGGGTACTTTCTTTGTATACATTCGACTATACGGGCCGAGCCGGGATTTACGGGAAATCGCGGGTTTTCGGTTGCCGGAGATTAAACTGGTTTCATTCGGCGTCTCATCAAAAATGAAAATTTTTGAAAACTACAAGTCTCATGGGTTTTAGTGGTGAAAAAATAATTTTAAAAATCGTTCGGGAAATGAGTTTACTCCCTGGGTACTTTCTTTGTATACATTCGACTATACGGGCCGAGCCGGGATTTACGGGAAATCGCGGGTTTTCGGTTGCCGGATTAAACTGCTTTCATTCGGCGTCTCATCAAAAATGAAAATTTTTGAAAACTACAAGTCTCATGGGTTTTAGTGGTGAAAAAATAATTTTAAAAATCGTTCGGGAAATGAGTTTACTCCCTGGGTACTTTCTTTGTATACATTCGACTATACGGGCCGAGCCGGGATTTACGGGAAATCGCGGGTTTTCGGTTGCCGGCGATTAAACTGCTTTCATTCGGCGTCTCATCAAAAATGAAAATATTTTTGAAAACTACAAGTCTCATGGGTTTTAGTGGTGAAAAAATAATTTTAAAAATCGTTCGGGAAATGAGTTTACTCCCTGGGTACTTTCTTTGTATACATTCCTATACGGGCCGAGCCGGGATTTACGGGAAATCGCGGGTTTTCGGTTGCCGGCGATTAAACTGCTTTCATTCGGCGTCTCATCAAAAATGAAAAATTTTTGAAAACTACAAGTCTCATGGGTTTTAGTGGTGAAAAAATAATTTTAAAAATCGTTCGGGAAATGAGTTTACTCCCTGGGTACTTTCTTTGTATACATTCGACTATACGGGCCGAGCCGGGATTTACGGGAAATCGCGGGTTTTCGGTTGCCGGAGATTAAACTGCTTTCATTCGGCGTCTCATCAAAAATGAAAATTTTTGAAAACTACAAGTCTCATGGGTTTTAGTGGTGAAAAAATAATTTTAAAAATCGTTCGGGAAATGAGTTTACTCCCTGGGTACTTTCTTTGTATACATTCGACTATACGGGAATTTACGGGAAATCGCGGGTTTTCGGTTGCCGGAGATTAAACTGCTTTCATTCGGCGTCTCATCAAAAATGAAAACATTTTTGAAAACTACAAGTCTCATGGGTTTTAGTGGTGAAAAAAAAAAAAAATCGTTCGGGAAATGAGTTTACTCCCTGGGTACTTTCTTTGTATACATTCGACTATACGGGCCGAGCCGGGATTTACGGGAAATCGCGGGTTTTCGGTTGCCGGAGATTAAACTGCTTTCATTCGGCGTCTCATCAAAAATGAAAATATTTTGAAAACTACAAGTCTCATGGGTTTTAGTGGTGAAAAAATAATTTTAAAAATCGTTCGGGAAATGAGTTTACTCCCTGGGTACTTTCTTTGTATACATTCCACTATACGGGCCGAGCCGGGATTTACGGGAAATCGCGGGTTTTCGGTTGCCGGATTAAACTGCTTTCATTCGGCGTCTCATCAAAAATGAAAAATTTTTGAAAACTACAAGTCTCATGGGTTTTAGTGGTGAAAAAATAATTTTAAAAATCGTTCGGGAAATGAGTTTACTCCCTGGGTACTTTCTTTGTATACATTCGACTATACGGGCCGAGCCGGGATTTACGGGAAATCGCGGGTTTTCGGTTGCCGGAGATTAAACTGCTTTCATTCGGCGTCTCATCAAAAATGAAAATTTTTGAAAACTACAAGTCTCATGGGTTTTAGTGGTGAAAAAATAATTTTAAAAATCGTTCGGGAAATGAGTTTACTCCCTGGGTACTTTCTTTGTATACATTCCACTATACGGGCCGAGCCGGGATTTACGGGAAATCGCGGGTTTTCGGTTGCCGGCGATTAAACTGCTTTCATTCGGCGTCTCATCAAAAATGAAAATATTTTTGAAAACTACAAGTCTCATGGGTTTTAGTGGTGAAAAAATAATTTTAAAAATCGTTCGGGAAATGAGTTTACTCCCTGGGTACTTTCTTTGTATACATTCGACTATACGGGCCGAGCCGGGATTTACGGGAAATCGCGGGTTTTCGGTTGCGGCGATTAAACTGCTTTCATTCGGCGTCTCATCAAAAATGAAAATTTTTGAAAACTACAAGTCTCATGGGTTTTAGTGGTGAAAAAATAATTTTAAAAATCGTTCGGGAAATGAGTTTACTCCCTGGGTACTTTCTTTGTATACATTCCTATACGGGCCGAGCCGGGATTTACGGGAAATCGCGGGTTTTCGGTTGCCGGCGATTAAACTGCTTTCATTCGGCGTCTCATCAAAAATGAAAAATTTTTGAAAACTACAAGTCTCATGGGTTTTAGTGGTGAAAAAATAATTTTAAAAATCGTTCGGGAAATGAGTTTACTCCCTGGGTACTTTCTTTGTATACATTCGACTATACGGGCCGAGCCGGGATTTACGGGAAATCGCGGGTTTTCGGTTGCCGGCGATTAAACTGCTTTCATTCGGCGTCTCATCAAAAATGAAAACATTTTTGAAAACTACAAGTCTCATGGGTTTTAGTGGTGAAAAAATAATTTTAAAAATCGTTCGGGAAATGAGTTTACCCTGGGTACTTTCTTTGTATACATTCGACTATACGGGCCGAGCCGGGATTTACGGGAAATCGCGGGTTTTCGGTTGCCGGCGATTAAACTGCTTTCATTCGGCGTCTCATCAAAAATGAAAATTTTTGAAAACTACAAGTCTCATGGGTTTTAGTGGTGAAAAAATAATTTTAAAAATCGTTCGGGAAATGAGTTTACTCCCTGGGTACTTTCTTTGTATACATTCGACTATACGGGATTTACGGGAAATCGCGGGTTTTCGGTTGCCGGCGATTAAACTGCTTTCATTCGGCGTCTCATCAAAAATGAAAACATTTTTGAAAACTACAAGTCTCATGGGTTTTAGTGGTGAAAAAAAATTTTAAAAATCGTTCGGGAAATGAGTTTACTCCCTGGGTACTTTCTTTGTATACATTCGACTATACGGGCCGAGCCGGGATTTACGGGAAATCGCGGGTTTTCGGTTGCCGGAGATTAAACTGCTTTCATTCGGCGTCTCATCAAAAATGAAAATATTTTTGAAAACTACAAGTCTCATGGGTTTTAGTGGTGAAAAAATAATTTTAAAAATCGTTCGGGAAATGAGTTTACTCCCTGGGTACTTTCTTTGTATACATTCGACTATACGGGCCGAGCCGGGATTTACGGGAAATCGCGGGTTTTCGGTTGCCGGCGATTAAACTGCTTTCATTCGGCGTCTCATCAAAAATGAAAAATTTTTGAAAACTACAAGTCTCATGGGTTTTAGTGGTGAAAAAATAATTTTAAAAATCGTTCGGGAAATGAGTTTACTCCCTGGGTACTTTCTTTGTATACATTCGACTATACGGGCCGAGCCCGGGATTTACGGGAAATCGCGGGTTTTCGGTTGCCGGAGATTAAACTGGTTTCATTCGGCGTCTCATCAAAAATGAAAACATTTTTGAAAACTACAAGTCTCATGGGTTTTAGTGGTGAAAAAATAATTTTAAAAATCGTTCGGGAAATGAGTTTACTCCCTGGGTACTTTCTTTGTATACATTCGACTATACGGGCCGAGCCGGGATTTACGGGAAATCGCGGGTTTTCGGTTGCCGGCGATTAAACTGCTTTCATTCGGCGTCTCATCAAAAATGAAAACATTTTTGAAAACTACAAGTCTCATGGGTTTTAGTGGTGAAAAAATAATTTTAAAAATCGTTCGGGAAATGAGTTTACTCCCTGGGTACTTTCTTTGTATACATTCGACTATACGGGCCGAGCCGGGATTTACGGGAAATCGCGGGTTTTCGGTTGCGGAGATTAAACTGCTTTCATTCGGCGTCTCATCAAAAATGAAAAATTTTTGAAAACTACAAGTCTCATGGGTTTTAGTGGTGAAAAAATAATTTTAAAAATCGTTCGGGAAATGAGTTTACTCCCTGGGTACTTTCTTTGTATACATTCCACTATACGGGCCGAGCCGGGATTTACGGGAAATCGCGGGTTTTCGGTTGCCGGCGATTAAACTGCTTTCATTCGGCGTCTCATCAAAAATGAAAATTTTTGAAAACTACAAGTCTCATGGGTTTTAGTGGTGAAAAAATAATTTTAAAAATCGTTCGGGAAATGAGTTTACTCCCTGGGTACTTTCTTTGTATACATTCGACTATACGGGCCGAGCCGGGATTTACGGGAAATCGCGGGTTTTCGGTTGCCGGAGATTAAACTGCTTTCATTCGGCGTCTCATCAAAAATGAAAAATTTTTGAAAACTACAAGTCTCATGGGTTTTAGTGGTGAAAAAATAATTTTAAAAATCGTTCGGGAAATGAGTTTACTCCCTGGGTACTTTCTTTGTATACATTCGACTATACGGGCCGAGCCGGGATTTACGGGAAATCGCGGGTTTTCGGTTGCCGGCGATTAAACTGCTTTCATTCGGCGTCTCATCAAAATGAAAATTTTTGAAAACTACAAGTCTCATGGGTTTTAGTGGTGAAAAAATAATTTTAAAAATCGTTCGGGAAATGAGTTTACTCCCTGCTTACTTCTTTGTATACATTCGACTATACGGGCCGAGCCGGGATTTTTCGGTTGCCGGCGATTAAACTGCTTTCATTCGGCGTCTCATCAAAAATGAAAATTTTTTGAAAACTACAAGTCTCATGGGTTTTAGTGGTGAAAAAATAATTTTAAAAATCGTTCGGGAAATGAGTTTACTCCTGGTACTTTCTTTGTATACATTCGACTATACGGGCCGAGCCGGGATTTACGGGAAATCGCGGGTTTTCGGTTGCCGCGAGATTAAACTGCTTTCATTCGGCGTCTCATCAAAAATGAAAATTTTTGAAAACTACAAGTCTCATGGGTTTTAGTGGTGAAAAAATAATTTTAAAAATCGTTCGGGAAATGAGTTTACTCCCTGGGTACTTTCTTTGTATACATTCCACTATACGGGCCGAGCCGGGATTTACGGGAAATCGCGGGTTTTCGGTTGCCGGAGATTAAACTGCTTTCATTCGGCGTCTCATCAAAAAAAAAATATTTTTGAAAACTACAAGTCTCATGGTTTTAGTGGTGAAAAAATAATTTTAAAAATCGTGGTGAAAAAATAATTTTAAAAATCGTTCGGGAAATGAGTTTACTCCCTGGGTACTTTCTTTGTATACATTCCACTATACGGGCCGAGCCGGGATTTACGGGAAATCGCGGGTTTTCGGTTGCCGGCGATTAAACTGCTTTCATTCGGCGTCTCATCAAAAATGAAAATATTTTTGAAAACTACAAGTCTCATGGGTTTTAGTGGTGAAAAAATAATTTTAAAAATCGTTCGGGAAATGAGTTTACTCCCTGGGTACTTTCTTTGTATACATTCGACTATACGGGCCGAGCCCGGGATTTACGGGAAATCGCGGGTTTTTGGTTGCCGGATTAAACTGCTTTCATTCGGCGTCTCATCAAAAATGAAAATATTTTTGAAAACTACAAGTCTCATGGGTTTTAGTGGTGAAAAAATAATTTTAAAAATCGTTCGGGAAATGAGTTTACTCCCTGGGTACTTTCTTTGTATACATTCCACTATACGGGCCGAGCCCGGGATTTACGGGAAATCGCGGGTTTTCGGTTGCCGGAGATTAAACTGCTTTCATTCGGCGTCTCATCAAAAATGAAAATATTTTTGAAAACTACAAGTCTCATGGGTTTTAGTGGTGAAAAAATAATTTTAAAAATCGTTCGGGAAATGAGTTTACTCCCTGGGTACTTTCTTTGTATACATTCGACTATACGGGCCGAGCCGGGATTTACGGGAAATCGCGGGTTTTCGGTTGCCGGCGATTAAACTGCTTTCATTCGGCGTCTCATCAAAAATGAAAATATTTTTGAAAACTACAAGTCTCATGGGTTTTAGTGGTGAAAAAATAATTTTAAAAATCGTTCGGGAAATGAGTTTACTCCCTGGGTACTTTCTTTGTATACATTCCACTATACGGGCCGAGCCGGGATTTACGGGAAATCGCGGGTTTTCGGTTGCCGGCGATTAAACTGGTTTCATTCGGCGTCTCATCAAAAATGAAAATATTTTTGAAAACTACAAGTCTCATGGGTTTTAGTGGTGAAAAAATAATTTTAAAAATCGTTCGGGAAATGAGTTTACTCCCTGGGTACTTTCTTTGTATACATTCCACTATACGGGCCGAGCCGGGATTTACGGGAAATCGCGGGTTTTCGGTTGCCGGAGATTAAACTGGTTTCATTCGGCGTCTCATCAAAAATGAAAATATTTTTGAAAACTACAAGTCTCATGGGTTTTAGTGGTGAAAAAATAATTTTAAAAATCGTTCGGGAAATGAGTTTACTCCCTGGGTACTTTCTTTGTATACATTCGACTATACGGGCCGAGCCGGGATTTACGGGAAATCGCGGGTTTTCGGTTGCCGGCGATTAAACTGCTTTCATTCGGCGTCTCATCAAAAATGAAAAATTTTTGAAAACTACAAGTCTCATGGGTTTTAGTGGTGAAAAAATAATTTTAAAAATCGTTCGGGAAATGAGTTTACTCCCTGGGTACTTTCTTTGTATACATTCCACTATACGGGCCGAGCCGGGATTTACGGGAAATCGCGGGTTTTCGGTTGCCGATTAAACTGCTTTCATTCGGCGTCTCATCAAAAATGAAAATATTTTTGAAAACTACAAGTCTCATGGGTTTTAGTGGTGAAAAAATAATTTTAAAAATCGTTCGGGAAATGAGTTTACTCCCTGGGTACTTTCTTTGTATACATTCCACTATACGGAGCCGGGATTTACGGGAAATCGCGGGTTTTCGGTTGCCGGCGATTAAACTGCTTTCATTCGGCGTCTCATCAAAAATGAAAACATTTTTGAAAACTACAAGTCTCATGGGTTTTAGTGGTGAAAAAATAATTTTAAAAATCGTTCGGGAAATGAGTTTACTCCCTGGGTACTTTCTTTGTATACATTCCACTATACGGGCCGAGCCCGGGATTTACGGGAAATCGCGGGTTTTCGGTTGCCGGATTAAACTGCTTTCATTCGGCGTCTCATCAAAAATGAAAATTTTTGAAAACTACAAGTCTCATGGGTTTTAGTGGTGAAAAAATAATTTTAAAAATCGTTCGGGAAATGAGTTTACTCCCTGGGTACTTTCTTTGTATACATTCCACTATACGGGCCGAGCCCGGGATTTACGGGAAATCGCGGGTTTTCGGTTGCCGGAGATTAAACTGCTTTCATTCGGCGTCTCATCAAAAATGAAAACATTTTTGAAAACTACAAGTCTCATGGGTTTTAGTGGTGAAAAAATAATTTTAAAAATCGTTCGGGAAATGAGTTTACTCCCTGGGTACTTTCTTTGTATACATTCCACTATACGGGCCGAATTCGGGATTTTTTCGGTTGCCGGCGATTAAACTGCTTTCATTCGGCGTCTCATCAAAAATGAAAATTTTTTGAAAACTACAAGTCTCATGGGTTTTAGTGGTGAAAAAATAATTTTAAAAATCGTTCGGGAAATGAGTTTACTCCCTGGGTACTTTCTTTGTATACATTCCACTATACGGGCCGAGCCCGGGATTTACGGGAAATCGCGGGTTTTCGGTTGCCGGAGATTAAACTGGTTTCATTCGGCGTCTCATCAAAAATGAAAACATTTTTGAAAACTACAAGTCTCATGGGTTTTAGTGGTGAAAAAATAATTTTAAAAATCGTTCGGGAAATGAGTTTACTCCCTGGGTACTTTCTTTGTATACATTCCCCTATACGGGCCGAGCCGGGATTTACGGGAAATCGCGGGTTTTCGGTTGCCGGCGATTAAACTGCTTTCATTCGGCGTCTCATCAAAAATGAAAACATTTTTGAAAACTACAAGTCTCATGGGTTTTAGTGGTGAAAAAATAATTTTAAAAATCGTTCGGGAAATGAGTTTACTCCCTGGGTACTTTCTTTGTATACATTCCACTATACGGGCCGAGCCCGGGATTTACGGGAAATCGCGGGTTTTCGGTTGCCGGAGATTAAACTGCTTTCATTCGGCGTCTCATCAAAAATGAAAATTTTTGAAAACTACAAGTCTCATGGGTTTTAGTGGTGAAAAAATAATTTTAAAAATCGTTCGGGAAATGAGTTTACTCCCTGGGTACTTTCTTTGTATACATTCCACTATACGGGCCGAGCCCGGGATTTACGGGAAATCGCGGGTTTTCGGTTGCCGGAGATTAAACTGGTTTCATTCGGCGTCTCATCAAAATTGAAAATATTTTTGAAAACTACAAGTCTCATGGGTTTTAGTGGTGAAAAAATAATTTTAAAAATCGTTCGGGAAATGAGTTTACTCCCTGGGTACTTTCTTTGTATACATTCCACTATACGGGCCGAGCCGGGATTTACGGGAAATCGCGGGTTTTCGGTTGCCGGCGATTAAACTGGTTTCATTCGGCGTCTCATCAAAAATGAAAATTTTTGAAAACTACAAGTCTCATGGGTTTTAGTGGTGAAAAAATAATTTTAAAAATCGTTCGGGAAATGAGTTTACTCCCTGGGTACTTTCTTTGTATACATTCCACTATACGGGCCGAGCCGGGATTTACGGGAAATCGCGGGTTTTCGGTTGCCGGAGATTAAACTGCTTTCATTCGGCGTCTCATCAAAAATGAAAATTTTTGAAAACTACAAGTCTCATGGGTTTTAGTGGTGAAAAAATAATTTTAAAAATCGTTCGGGAAATGAGTTTACTCCCTGGGTACTTTCTTTGTATACATTCCACTATACGGGCCGAGTTTACGGGAAATTTTTCGGTTGCCGGCGATTAAACTGCTTTCATTCGGCGTCTCATCAAAAATGAAAATTTTTTGAAAACTACAAGTCTCATGGGTTTTAGTGGTGAAAAAATAATTTTAAAAATCGTTCGGGAAATGAGTTTACTCCCTGGGTACTTTCTTTGTATACATTCCACTATACGGGCCGAGCCGGGATTTACGGGAAATCGCGGGTTTTCGGTTGCCGGAGATTAAACTGCTTTCATTCGGCGTCTCATCAAAAATGAAAACATTTTTGAAAACTACAAGTCTCATGGGTTTTAGTGGTGAAAAAATAATTTTAAAAATCGTTCGGGAAATGAGTTTACTCCCTGGGTACTTTCTTTGTATACATTCCACTATACGGGCCGAGCCGGGATTTACGGGAAATCGCGGGTTTTCGGTTGCCGGAGATTAAACTGGTTTCATTCGGCGTCTCATCAAAAATGAAAACATTTTTGAAAACTACAAGTCTCATGGGTTTTAGTGGTGAAAAAATAATTTTAAAAATCGTTCGGGAAATGAGTTTACTCCCTGGGTACTTTCTTTGTATACATTCCACTATACGGGCCGAGCCGGGATTTACGGGAAATCGCGGGTTTTCGGTTGCCGGCGATTAAACTGCTTTCATTCGGCGTCTCATCAAAAATGAAAATTTTTGAAAACTACAAGTCTCATGGGTTTTAGTGGTGAAAAAATAATTTTAAAAATCGTTCGGGAAATGAGTTTACTCCCTGGGTACTTTCTTTGTATACATTCCACTATACGGGCCGAGCCCGGGATTTACGGGAAATCGCGGGTTTGGTTTCCG
>JASGCC010003410.1:0-24084 GCA_030067915.1 Hydractinia echinata | reverse complement strand
GGTTTTCGGTTGCCCGGCGATGAACTGTTTCATGTCGGCGGTTCTACCATCAAATTGGAAACCAGTTTTTGAAAATACAAGTTCTATGGGGTTTTAGTGGTGACAAAATAATTTTAAAGAATCGTCGGGAAATGAGTTTACTCGTCGGGTACTTTTTTGTATTACATTCCACTTAACGGCCGAGCCCCGGGGAGTTACGGAGAAATCGCGGTTGTTCGGTTTCCGGAGATGAAACCTGTGTTTCATTCGGCGTTTCATCAAAAATGAAAGATATTTTTTGAAGCACACTGCAAAGTCGTCATGAGTGTTTTAGGTGATCAAAAATAATTTAAAAATCGTTCGCGACATGAGTTTACTCCTGCTGTACTTTTTTGTATACATTCCTAAATGGGTCGAGCCGGGAATTTCGAGATAATCGCGGGTTTTTCGGGCGTGGGGATTAACTGGCTTCATTCAGTGTCTATCAAGATAATGAACAGTTTGAAACTACAAGTCTCATGGGTGTTTAGGTGTGAAAAAAGTAAAATTTTGAAAAATCGCTCGGGAAGTGAGTGTTACTCCCTGGGGTACTTTCGTTGTATACATTCATAAACGGCCGAGCGATTTACGAGAATCGCGGTTTTAGTTCTCCGGAGAAATTAAGACTGTTTCAGTTTCGGCGTTCATCGGAAAATGAATATTTTTGAAATACTCAAGGTCTCATGAGTTTAGTGTGTCAAAAAATAATTTTACAAATCGATCGGGACAAATGAGTTAGCCCTGCTTACTTCTTTGTATATCATTCGACGCTAAAGACGGGCCGAGAGCCGGGATTACGGGGAAAATGAGGGTTTTCGGTTGCGGGGATTAAATGCTTCTTCGGCGTCTCATAAAAATGAGAATAATTTTTGAACTACAGTCCATGGGTTTTAGTGGTTGAAAGAATAATTTGAAACAATCGAAAAATCGTTCGGGAAATGAGTTTACTCCCTGCTTACTTTCTTTGTATACATTCGACTATACGGGGATTTACGGGAAATCGCGGGTTTTCGGTTGCCGGCGATTAAACTGCTTTCATTCGCGTTCTCATCAAAAATTGAAAATATTTTTGAAAACTACAAGTCTCATGGGTTTTAGTGGTGAAAAAATAATTTTAAAATCGTTCGGGAAATGAGTTTACTCCCTGCTTACTTTCTTTGTATACATTCGACTATACGGGATTTACGGGAAATCGCGGGTTTTCGGTTGCCGGCGATTAAACTGCTTTCATTCGGCGTCTCATCAAAAATGAAAATATTTTTGAAAACTACAAGTCTCATGGGTTTTAGTGGTGAAAAAATAATTTTAAAAATCGTTCGGGAAATGAGTTTACTCCCTGCTTACTTTCTTTGTATACATTCGACTATATCGGGATTTACGGGAAATCGCGGGTTTTCGGTTGCCGGCGATTAAACTGCTTTCATTCGGCGTCTCATCAAAAATGAAAAATATTTTTGAAAACTACAAGTCTCATGGGTTTTAGTGGTGAAAAAATAATTTTAAAAATCGTTCGGGAAATGAGTTTACTCCCTGCTTACTTTCTTTGTATACATTCGACTATACGGGCCGATCGGGATTTACGGGAAATCGCGGTTTTCGGTTGCCGGCGATTAAACTGCTTTCATTCGGCGTCTCATCAAAAATGAAAATATTTTTGAAAACTACAAGTCTCATGGGTTTTAGTGGTGAAAAAATAATTTTAAAAATCGTTCGGGAAATGAGTTTACTCCCTGCTTACTTTCTTTGTATACATTCGACTATACGGGCCGAGTCCGGGATTTACGGGAAATCGCGGCGGGTTTTCGGTTGCCGGCGATTAAACTGCTTTCATTCGGCGTCTCATCAAAAATGAAAATATTTTTGAAAACTACAAGTCTCATGGGTTTTAGTGGTGAAAAAATAATTTTAAAAATCGTTCGGGAAATGAGTTTACTCCCTGCTTACTTTCTTTGTATACATTCGACTATACGGGCCGAGGATTTACGGGAAATCGCGGGTTTTCGGTTGCCGGCGATTAAACTGCTTTCATTCGGCGTTCTCATCAAAAATGAAAATATTTTTGAAAACTACAAGTCTCATGGGTTTTAGTGGTGAAAAAATAATTTTAAAAATCGTTCGGGAAATGAGTTTACTCCCTGCTTACTTTCTTTGTATACATTCGACTATACGGGCCGACCGGGATTTACGGGAAATCGCGGGTTTTCGGTTTGCCGGCGATTAAACTGCTTTCATTCGGCGTCTCATCAAAAATGAAAATATTTTTGAAAACTACAAGTCTCATGGGTTTTAGTGGTGAAAAAATAATTTTAAAAATCGTTCGGGAAATGAGTTTACTCCCTGCTTACTTTCTTTGTATACATTCGACTATACGGGATTTACGGGAAATCGCGGTTTTCGGTTGCCGGCGATTAAACTGCTTTCATTCGGCGTCTCATCAAAATGAAAATATTTTTGAAAACTACAAGTCTCATGGGTTTTAGTGGTGAAAAAATAATTTTAAAAATCGTTCGGGAAATGAGTTTACTCCCTGCTTACTTTCTTTGTATACATTCGACTATACGGGCCGATCCGGGATTTACGGGAAATCGCGGGTTTTCGGTTGCCGGCGATTAAACTGCTTTCATTCGGCGTCTCATCAAAATGAAAATATTTTTTGAAAACTACAAGTCTCATGGGTTTTAGTGGTGAAAAAATAATTTTAAAAATCGTTCGGGAAATGAGTTTACTCCCTGCTTACTTTCTTTGTATACATTCGACTATACGACGGGATTTACGGGAAATCGCGGGTTTTCGGTTGCCGGCGATTAAACTGCTTCATTCGGCGTCTCATCAAAATGAAAATATTTTTTGAAAACTACAAGTCTCATGGGTTTAGTGGTGAAAAAATTTTTAAAAATCGTTCGGGAAATGAGTTTACTCCCTGCTTACTTTCTTTGTATACATTCGACTATACGGGATTTACGGGAAATCGCGGGTTTTCGGGTTGCCGGCGATTAAACTGCTTTCATTCGGCGTCTCATCAAAAATGAAAATATTTTTGAAAACTACAAGTCTCATGGGTTTTAGTGGTGAAAAAATAATTTTAAAAATCGTTCGGGAAATGAGTTTACTCCCTGCTTACTTTCTTTGTATACATTCGACTATACGGGTTACGGGGAATCGAAATCGCGGGTTTTCGGTTGCCGGCGATTAAACTGCTTTCATTCGGCGTCTCATCAAAAATGAAAATATTTTTGAAAACTACAAGTCTCATGGGTTTTAGTGGTGAAAAAATAATTTTAAAATCGTTCGGGAAATGAGTTTACTCCCTGCTTACTTTCTTTGTATACATTCGACTATACGGGTCGAGTCCGGATTTACGGGAAATCGCGGGTTTTCGGTTGCCGGCGATTAAACTGCTTTCATTCGGCGTCTCATCAAAAATGAAATATTTTTGAAAACTACAAGTCTCATGGGTTTTAGTGGTGAAAAAATAATTTTAAAAATCGTTCGGGAAATGAGTTTACTCCCTGCTTACTTTCTTTGTATACATTCGACTATACGGGCGATCCGGGATTTACGGGAAATCGCGGGTTTTCGGTTGCCGGCGATTAAACTGCTTTCATTCGGCGTCTCATCAAAATGAAAATATTTTTGAAAACTACAAGTCTCATGGGTTTTAGTGGTGAAAAAATAATTTAAAAATCGTTCGGGAAATGAGTTTACTCCCTGCTTACTTTCTTTGTATACATTCGACTATACGGCCGATCCGGGATTTACGGGAAATCGCGGGTTTTCGGTTGCCGGCGATTAAACTGCTTTCATTCGGCGTCTCATCAAAATGAAAATATTTTTGAAAACTACAAGTCTCATGGGTTTTAGTGGTGAAAAAATAATTTTAAAAATCGTTCGGGAAATGAGTTTACTCCCTGCTTACTTTCTTTGTATACATTCGACTATACGGGATTTACGGGAAATCGCGGGTTTTCGGTTGCCGGCGATTAAACTGCTTTCATTCGGCGTCTCATCAAAAATGAAAATATTTTTGAAAACTACAAGTCTCATGGGTTTTAGTGGTGAAAAAATAATTTTAAAAATCGTTCGGGAAATGAGTTTACTCCCTGCTTACTTTCTTTGTATACATTCGACTATACGGGCCGATCGGGATTTACGGGAAATCGCGGGTTTTCGGTTGCCGGCGATTAAACTGCTTTCATTCGGCGTCTCATCAAAATGAAAATATTTTTGAAAACTACAAGTCTCATGGGTTTTAGTGGTGAAAAAATAATTTTAAAAATCGTTCGGGAAATGAGTTTACTCCCTGCTTACTTTCTTTGTATACATTCGACTATACGGCCGAGTCCGGATTTACGGGAAATCGCGGGTTTTCGGTTGCCGGCGATTAAACTGCTTTCATTCGGCGTCTCATCAAAAATGAAAATATTTTTGAAAACTACAAGTCTCATGGGTTTTAGTGGTGAAAAAATAATTTTAAAAATCGTTCGGGAAATGAGTTTACTCCCTGCTTACTTTCTTTGTATACATTCGACTATACGGGCCGACCGGGATTTACGGGAAATCGCGGGTTTTCGGTTGCCGGCGATTAAACTGCTTTCATTCGGCGTCTCATCAAAAATGAAAATATTTTTTGAAAACTACAAGTCTCATGGGTTTTAGTGGTGAAAAAATAATTTTAAAAATCGTTCGGAAATGAGTTTACTCCCTGCTTACTTTCTTTGTATACATTCGACTATACGACGGGATTTACGGGAAATCGCGGGTTTTCGGTTGCCGGCGATTAAACTGCTTTCATTCGGCGTCTCATCAAAATGAAAATATTTTGAAAACTACAAGTCTCATGGGTTTTAGTGGTGAAAAAATAATTTTAAAAATCGTTCGGGAAATGAGTTTACTCCCTGCTTACTTTCTTTGTATACATTCGACTATACGGGATTTACGGGAAATCGCGGGTTTTCGGTTGCCGGCGATTAAACTGCTTTCATTCGGCGTCTCATCAAAAATGAAAATATTTTTGAAAACTACAAGTCTCATGGGTTTTAGTGGTGAAAAAATAATTTTAAAAATCGTTCGGGAAATGAGTTTACTCCCTGCTTACTTTCTTTGTATACATTCGACTATACGGGATTTACGGGAAATCGCGGGTTTTCGGTTGCCGGCGATTAAACTGCTTTCATTCGGCGTCTCATCAAAAATGAAAATATTTTTGAAAACTACAAGTCTCATGGGTTTTAGTGGTGAAAAAATAATTTTAAAAATCGTTCGGAAATGAGTTTACTCCCTGCTTACTTTCTTTGTATACATTCGACTATACGGGCCGATCCGGGATTTACGGGAAATCGCGCGGTTTTCGGTTGCCGGCGATTAAACTGCTTTCATTCGGCGTCTCATCAAAAATGAAAATATTTTTAAAACTACAAGTCTCATGGGTTTTAGTGGTGAAAAAATAATTTTAAAAATCGTTCGGGAAATGAGTTTACTCCCTGCTTACTTTCTTTGTATACATTCGACTATACGGGATTTACGGGAAATCGCGGGTTTTCGGTTGCCGGCGATTAAACTGCTTTCATTCGGCGTCTCATCAAAAATGAAAATATTTTTTGAAAACTACAAGTCTCATGGGTTTTAGTGGTGAAAAATAATTTTAAAAATCGTTCGGGAAATGAGTTTACTCCCTGCTTACTTTCTTTGTATACATTCGACTATACGGGCCGATCGGGATTTACGGGAAATCGCGGGTTTTCGGTTGCCGGCGATTAAACTGCTTTCATTCGGCGTCTCATCAAAAATGAAAATATTTTTGAAAACTACAAGTCTCATGGGTTTTAGTGGTGAAAAAATAATTTTAAAAATCGTTCGGGAAATGAGTTTACTCCCTGCTTACTTTCTTTGTATACATTCGACTATACGGGATTTACGGGAAATCGCGGGTTTTCGGTTGCCGGCGATTAAACTGCTTTCATTCGGCGTCTCATCAAAAATGAAAATATTTTTGAAAACTACAAGTCTCATGGGTTTTAGTGGTGAAAAATAATTTTAAAAATCGTTCGGGAAATGAGTTTACTCCCTGCTTACTTTCTTTGTATACATTCGACTATACGGGCCGATCCGGATTTACGGGAAATCGCGGGTTTTCGGTTGCCGGCGATTAAACTGCTTTCATTCGGCGTCTCATCAAAAATGAAAATATTTTTGAAAACTACAAGTCTCATGGGTTTTAGTGGTGAAAAAATAATTTTAAAAATCGTTCGGGAAATGAGTTTACTCCCTGCTTACTTTCTTTGTATACATTCGACTATACGGATTTACGGGAAATCGCGGGTTTTCGGTTGCCGGCGATTAAACTGCTTTCATTCGGCGTCTCATCAAAAATGAAAATATTTTTGAAAACTACAAGTCTCATGGGTTTTAGTGGTGAAAAAATAATTTTAAAAATCGTTCGGGAAATGAGTTTACTCCCTGCTTACTTTCTTTGTATACATTCGACTATACGGGCCGGGATTTACGGGAAATCGCGGGTTTTCGGTTGCCGGCGATTAAACTGCTTTCATTCGGCGTCTCATCAAAAATGAAAATATTTTTGAAAACTACAAGTCTCATGGGTTTTAGTGGTGAAAAAATAATTTTAAAAATCGTTCGGGAAATGAGTTTACTCCCTGCTTACTTTCTTTGTATACATTCGACTATACGGGATTTACGGGAAATCGCGGGTTTTCGGTTGCCGGCGATTAAACTGCTTTCATTCGGCGTCTCATCAAAAATGAAAATATTTTTGAAAACTACAAGTCTCATGGGTTTTAGTGGTGAAAAAATAATTTTAAAAATCGTTCGGGAAATGAGTTTACTCCCTGCTTACTTTCTTTGTATACATTCGACTATACGGCGAGCGGATTTACGGGAAATCGCGGGTTTTCGGTTGCCGGCGATTAAACTGCTTTCATTCGGCGTCTCATCAAAAATGAAAATATTTTTGAAAACTACAAGTCTCATGGGTTTTAGTGGTGAAAAAATAATTTTAAAAATCGTTCGGGAAATGAGTTTACTCCCTGCTTACTTTCTTTGTATACATTCGACTATATGGCCGATCCGGGATTTACGGGAAATCGCGGGTTTTCGGTTGCCGGCGATTAAACTGCTTTCATTCGGCGTCTCATCAAAAATGAAAATATTTTTGAAAACTACAAGTCTCATGGGTTTTAGTGGTGAAAAAATAATTTTAAAAATCGTTCGGGAAATGAGTTTACTCCCTGCTTACTTTCTTTGTATACATTCGACTATACGGGATTTACGGGAAATCGCGGGTTTTCGGTTGCCGGCGATTAAACTGCTTTCATTCGGCGTCTCATCAAAAATAAAATATTTTTGAAAACTACAAGTCTCATGGGTTTTAGTGGTGAAAAATAATTTTAAAAACGTTCGGGAAATGAGTTTACTCCCTGCTTACTTTCTTTGTATACATTCGACTATACGGGCCGACCCTGGGATTTACGGGAAATCGCGGGATTTCGGTTGCCGGCGATTAAACTGC
Source organism: Hydractinia echinata (assembly GCA_030067915.1). Classification (NCBI taxonomy): domain Eukaryota; kingdom Metazoa; phylum Cnidaria; class Hydrozoa; order Anthoathecata; family Hydractiniidae; genus Hydractinia; species Hydractinia echinata. The sequence goes on along the minus strand of JASGCC010003410.1, from coordinate 16,541 downwards.
TTTCATTCGGCGTCTCATCAAAAATGAAAATATTTTTGAAAACTACAAGTCTCATGGGTTTTAGTGGTGAAAAAATAATTTTAAAAATCGTTCGGGAAATGAGTTTACTCCCTGCTTACTTTCTTTGTATACATTCGACTATACGGGATTTACGGGAAATCGCGGGTTTTCGGTTGCCGGCGATTAAACTGCTTTCATTCGGCGTCTCATCAAAAATGAAAATATTTTTGAAAACTACAAGTCTCATGGGTTTTAGTGGTGAAAAAATAATTTTAAAAATCGTTCGGGAAATGAGTTTACTCCCTGCTTACTTTCTTTGTATACATTCGACTATACGGGATTTACGGGAAATCGCGGGTTTTCGGTTGCCGGCGATTAAACTGCTTTCATTCGGCGTCTCATCAAAAATGAAAATATTTTTGAAAACTACAAGTCTCATGGGTTTTAGTGGTGAAAAAATAATTTTAAAAATCGTTCGGGAAATGAGTTTACTCCCTGCTTACTTTCTTTGTATACATTCGACTATACGGGCCGACGGGATTTACGGGAAATCGCGGGTTTTCGGTTGCCGGCGATTAAACTGCTTTCATTCGGCGTCTCATCAAAAATGAAAATATTTTTGAAAACTACAAGTCTCATGGGTTTTAGTGGTGAAAAAATAATTTTAAAAATCGTTCGGGAAATGAGTTTACTCCCTGCTTACTTTCTTTGTATACATTCGACTATACGGGATTTACGGGAAATCGCGGGTTTTCGGTTGCCGGCGATTAAACTGCTTTCATTCGGCGTCTCATCAAAATGAAAATATTTTTGAAAACTACAAGTCTCATGGGTTTTAGTGGTGAAAAAATAATTTTAAAAATCGTTCGGGAAATGAGTTTACTCCCTGCTTACTTTCTTTGTATACATTCGACTATACGGGCCGATCCGGGATTTACGGGAAATCGCGGGTTTTCGGTTGCCGGCGATTAAACTGCTTTCATTCGGCGTCTCATCAAAAATGAAAATATTTTTGAAAACTACAAGTCTCATGGGTTTTAGTGGTGAAAAAATAATTTTAAAAATCGTTCGGGAAATGAGTTTACTCCCTGCTTACTTTCTTTGTATACATTCGACTATACGGGCCGACGGGATTTACGGGAAATCGCGGGTTTTCGGTTGCCGGCGATTAAACTGCTTTCATTCGGCGTCTCATCAAAAATGAAAATATTTTTTGAAAACTACAAGTCTCATGGGTTTTAGTGGTGAAAAAATAATTTTAAAAATCGTTCGGGAAATGAGTTTACTCCCTGCTTACTTTCTTTGTATACATTCGACTATACGGGATTTACGGGAAATCGCGGGTTTTCGGTTGCCGGCGATTAAACTGCTTTCATTCGGCGTCTCATCAAAAATGAAAATATTTTTGAAAACTACAAGTCTCATGGGTTTTAGTGGTGAAAAAATAATTTTAAAAATCGTTCGGGAAATGAGTTTACTCCCTGCTTACTTTCTTTGTATACATTCGACTATACGGCCGACGGGATTTACGGGAAATCGCGGGTTTTCGGTTGCCGGCGATTAAACTGCTTTCATTCGGCGTCTCATCAAAAATGAAAATATTTTTGAAAACTACAAGTCTCATGGGTTTTAGTGGTGAAAAAATAATTTTAAAAATCGTTCGGGAAATGAGTTTACTCCCTGCTTACTTTCTTTGTATACATTCGACTATACGGATTTACGGGAAATCGCGGGTTTTCGGTTGCCGGCGATTAAACTGCTTTCATTCGGCGTCTCATCAAAAATGAAAATATTTTTGAAAACTACAAGTCTCATGGGTTTTAGTGGTGAAAAAATAATTTTAAAAATCGTTCGGGAAATGAGTTTACTCCCTGCTTACTTTCTTTGTATACATTCGACTATACGGGATTTACGGGAAATCGCGGGTTTTCGGTTGCCGGCGATTAAACTGCTTTCATTCGGCGTCTCATCAAAAATGAAAATATTTTTGAAAACTACAAGTCTCATGGGTTTTAGTGGTGAAAAAATAATTTTAAAAATCGTTCGGGAAATGAGTTTACTCCCTGCTTACTTTCTTTGTATACATTCGACTATACGACGGGATTTACGGGAAATCGCGGGTTTTCGGTTGCCGGCGATTAAACTGCTTTCATTCGGCGTCTCATCAAAAATGAAAATATTTTTGAAAACTACAAGTCTCATGGGTTTTAGTGGTGAAAAAATAATTTTAAAAATCGTTCGGGAAATGAGTTTACTCCCTGCTTACTTTCTTTGTATACATTCGACTATACGGGATTTACGGGAAATCGCGGGTTTTCGGTTGCCGGCGATTAAACTGCTTTCATTCGGCGTCTCATCAAAAATGAAAATATTTTTGAAAACTACAAGTCTCATGGGTTTTAGTGGTGAAAAAATAATTTTAAAAATCGTTCGGGAAATGAGTTTACTCCCTGCTTACTTTCTTTGTATACATTCGACTATACGGGATTTACGGGAAATCGCGGGTTTTCGGTTGCCGGCGATTAAACTGCTTTCATTCGGCGTCTCATCAAAAATGAAAATATTTTTGAAAACTACAAGTCTCATGGGTTTTAGTGGTGAAAAAATAATTTTAAAAATCGTTCGGGAAATGAGTTTACTCCCTGCTTACTTTCTTTGTATACATTCGACTATACGGGATTTACGGGAAATCGCGGGTTTTCGGTTGCCGGCGATTAAACTGCTTTCATTCGGCGTCTCATCAAAAATGAAAATATTTTTGAAAACTACAAGTCTCATGGGTTTTAGTGGTGAAAAAATAATTTTAAAAATCGTTCGGGAAATGAGTTTACTCCCTGCTTACTTTCTTTGTATACATTCGACTATACGGATTTACGGGAAATCGCGGGTTTTCGGTTGCCGGCGATTAAACTGCTTTCATTCGGCGTCTCATCAAAAATGAAAATATTTTTGAAAACTACAAGTCTCATGGGTTTTAGTGGTGAAAAAATAATTTTAAAAATCGTTCGGGAAATGAGTTTACTCCCTGCTTACTTTCTTTGTATACATTCGACTATACGGCCGGGATTTACGGGAAATCGCGGGTTTTCGGTTGCCGGCGATTAAACTGCTTTCATTCGGCGTCTCATCAAAAATGAAAATATTTTTGAAAACTACAAGTCTCATGGGTTTTAGTGGTGAAAAAATAATTTTAAAAATCGTTCGGGAAATGAGTTTACTCCCTGCTTACTTTCTTTGTATACATTCGACTATACGGGATTTACGGGAAATCGCGGGTTTTCGGTTGCCGGCGATTAAACTGCTTTCATTCGGCGTCTCATCAAAAATGAAAATATTTTTGAAAACTACAAGTCTCATGGGTTTTAGTGGTGAAAAAATAATTTTAAAAATCGTTCGGGAAATGAGTTTACTCCCTGCTTACTTTCTTTGTATACATTCGACTATACGGGATTTACGGGAAATCGCGGGTTTTCGGTTGCCGGCGATTAAACTGCTTTCATTCGGCGTCTCATCAAAAATGAAAATATTTTTGAAAACTACAAGTCTCATGGGTTTTAGTGGTGAAAAAATAATTTTAAAAATCGTTCGGGAAATGAGTTTACTCCCTGCTTACTTTCTTTGTATACATTCGACTATACGGGCCGATCCGGGATTTACGGGAAATCGCGGGTTTTCGGTTGCCGGCGATTAAACTGCTTTCATTCGGCGTCTCATCAAAAATGAAAATATTTTTGAAAACTACAAGTCTCATGGGTTTTAGTGGTGAAAAAATAATTTTAAAAATCGTTCGGGAAATGAGTTTACTCCCTGCTTACTTTCTTTGTATACATTCGACTATATCCGGGATTTACGGGAAATCGCGGGTTTTCGGTTGCCGGCGATTAAACTGCTTTCATTCGGCGTCTCATCAAAAATGAAAATATTTTTGAAAACTACAAGTCTCATGGGTTTTAGTGGTGAAAAAATAATTTTAAAAATCGTTCGGGAAATGAGTTTACTCCCTGCTTACTTTCTTTGTATACATTCGACTATACGGGATTTACGGGAAATCGCGGGTTTTCGGTTGCCGGCGATTAAACTGCTTTCATTCGGCGTCTCATCAAAAATGAAAATATTTTTGAAAACTACAAGTCTCATGGGTTTTAGTGGTGAAAAAATAATTTTAAAAATCGTTCGGGAAATGAGTTTACTCCCTGCTTACTTTCTTTGTATACATTCGACTATACGGGATTTACGGGAAATCGCGGGTTTTCGGTTGCCGGCGATTAAACTGCTTTCATTCGGCGTCTCATCAAAAATGAAAATATTTTTGAAAACTACAAGTCTCATGGGTTTTAGTGGTGAAAAAATAATTTTAAAAATCGTTCGGGAAATGAGTTTACTCCCTGCTTACTTTCTTTGTATACATTCGACTATACGGCCGACGGGATTTACGGGAAATCGCGGGTTTTCGGTTGCCGGCGATTAAACTGCTTTCATTCGGCGTCTCATCAAAAATGAAAATATTTTTGAAAACTACAAGTCTCATGGGTTTTAGTGGTGAAAAAATAATTTTAAAAATCGTTCGGGAAATGAGTTTACTCCCTGCTTACTTTCTTTGTATACATTCGACTATACGGGATTTACGGGAAATCGCGGGTTTTCGGTTGCCGGCGATTAAACTGCTTTCATTCGGCGTCTCATCAAAAATGAAAATATTTTTGAAAACTACAAGTCTCATGGGTTTTAGTGGTGAAAAAATAATTTTAAAAATCGTTCGGGAAATGAGTTTACTCCCTGCTTACTTTCTTTGTATACATTCGACTATACGGGATTTACGGGAAATCGCGGGTTTTCGGTTGCCGGCGATTAAACTGCTTTCATTCGGCGTCTCATCAAAAATGAAAATATTTTTGAAAACTACAAGTCTCATGGGTTTTAGTGGTGAAAAAATAATTTTAAAAATCGTTCGGGAAATGAGTTTACTCCCTGCTTACTTTCTTTGTATACATTCGACTATACGGGCGACGGGATTTACGGGAAATCGCGGGTTTTCGGTTGCCGGCGATTAAACTGCTTTCATTCGGCGTCTCATCAAAAATGAAAATATTTTTGAAAACTACAAGTCTCATGGGTTTTAGTGGTGAAAAAATAATTTTAAAAATCGTTCGGGAAATGAGTTTACTCCCTGCTTACTTTCTTTGTATACATTCGACTATACGGGATTTACGGGAAATCGCGGGTTTTCGGTTGCCGGCGATTAAACTGCTTTCATTCGGCGTCTCATCAAAAATGAAAATATTTTTGAAAACTACAAGTCTCATGGGTTTTAGTGGTGAAAAAATAATTTTAAAAATCGTTCGGGAAATGAGTTTACTCCCTGCTTACTTTCTTTGTATACATTCGACTATACGGGATTTACGGGAAATCGCGGGTTTTCGGTTGCCGGCGATTAAACTGCTTTCATTCGGCGTCTCATCAAAAATGAAAATATTTTTGAAAACTACAAGTCTCATGGGTTTTAGTGGTGAAAAAATAATTTTAAAAATCGTTCGGGAAATGAGTTTACTCCCTGCTTACTTTCTTTGTATACATTCGACTATACGGGCCGACGGGATTTACGGGAAATCGCGGGTTTTCGGTTGCCGGCGATTAAACTGCTTTCATTCGGCGTCTCATCAAAAATGAAAATATTTTTGAAAACTACAAGTCTCATGGGTTTTAGTGGTGAAAAAATAATTTTAAAAATCGTTCGGGAAATGAGTTTACTCCCTGCTTACTTTCTTTGTATACATTCGACTATACGGGATTTACGGGAAATCGCGGGTTTTCGGTTGCCGGCGATTAAACTGCTTTCATTCGGCGTCTCATCAAAAATGAAAATATTTTTGAAAACTACAAGTCTCATGGGTTTTAGTGGTGAAAAAATAATTTTAAAAATCGTTCGGGAAATGAGTTTACTCCCTGCTTACTTTCTTTGTATACATTCGACTATACGGGATTTACGGGAAATCGCGGGTTTTCGGTTGCCGGCGATTAAACTGCTTTCATTCGGCGTCTCATCAAAAATGAAAATATTTTTGAAAACTACAAGTCTCATGGGTTTTAGTGGTGAAAAAATAATTTTAAAAATCGTTCGGGAAATGAGTTTACTCCCTGCTTACTTTCTTTGTATACATTCGACTATACGGGATTTACGGGAAATCGCGGGTTTTCGGTTGCCGGCGATTAAACTGCTTTCATTCGGCGTCTCATCAAAAATGAAAATATTTTTGAAAACTACAAGTCTCATGGGTTTTAGTGGTGAAAAAATAATTTTAAAAATCGTTCGGGAAATGAGTTTACTCCCTGCTTACTTTCTTTGTATACATTCGACTATACGGGATTTACGGGAAATCGCGGGTTTTCGGTTGCCGGCGATTAAACTGCTTTCATTCGGCGTCTCATCAAAAATGAAAATATTTTTGAAAACTACAAGTCTCATGGGTTTTAGTGGTGAAAAAATAATTTTAAAAATCGTTCGGGAAATGAGTTTACTCCCTGCTTACTTTCTTTGTATACATTCGACTATACGGGATTTACGGGAAATCGCGGGTTTTCGGTTGCCGGCGATTAAACTGCTTTCATTCGGCGTCTCATCAAAAATGAAAATATTTTTGAAAACTACAAGTCTCATGGGTTTTAGTGGTGAAAAAATAATTTTAAAAATCGTTCGGGAAATGAGTTTACTCCCTGCTTACTTTCTTTGTATACATTCGACTATACGGGATTTACGGGAAATCGCGGGTTTTCGGTTGCCGGCGATTAAACTGCTTTCATTCGGCGTCTCATCAAAAATGAAAATATTTTTGAAAACTACAAGTCTCATGGGTTTTAGTGGTGAAAAAATAATTTTAAAAATCGTTCGGGAAATGAGTTTACTCCCTGCTTACTTTCTTTGTATACATTCGACTATACGGGATTTACGGGAAATCGCGGGTTTTCGGTTGCCGGCGATTAAACTGCTTTCATTCGGCGTCTCATCAAAAATGAAAATATTTTTGAAAACTACAAGTCTCATGGGTTTTAGTGGTGAAAAAATAATTTTAAAAATCGTTCGGGAAATGAGTTTACTCCCTGCTTACTTTCTTTGTATACATTCGACTATACGGGATTTACGGGAAATCGCGGGTTTTCGGTTGCCGGCGATTAAACTGCTTTCATTCGGCGTCTCATCAAAAATGAAAATATTTTTGAAAACTACAAGTCTCATGGGTTTTAGTGGTGAAAAAATAATTTTAAAAATCGTTCGGGAAATGAGTTTACTCCCTGCTTACTTTCTTTGTATACATTCGACTATACGGGATTTACGGGAAATCGCGGGTTTTCGGTTGCCGGCGATTAAACTGCTTTCATTCGGCGTCTCATCAAAAATGAAAATATTTTTGAAAACTACAAGTCTCATGGGTTTTAGTGGTGAAAAAATAATTTTAAAAATCGTTCGGGAAATGAGTTTACTCCCTGCTTACTTTCTTTGTATACATTCGACTATACGGGATTTACGGGAAATCGCGGGTTTTCGGTTGCCGGCGATTAAACTGCTTTCATTCGGCGTCTCATCAAAAATGAAAATATTTTTGAAAACTACAAGTCTCATGGGTTTTAGTGGTGAAAAAATAATTTTAAAAATCGTTCGGGAAATGAGTTTACTCCCTGCTTACTTTCTTTGTATACATTCGACTATACGGGATTTACGGGAAATCGCGGGTTTTCGGTTGCCGGCGATTAAACTGCTTTCATTCGGCGTCTCATCAAAAATGAAAATATTTTTGAAAACTACAAGTCTCATGGGTTTTAGTGGTGAAAAAATAATTTTAAAAATCGTTCGGGAAATGAGTTTACTCCCTGCTTACTTTCTTTGTATACATTCGACTATACGGGATTTACGGGAAATCGCGGGTTTTCGGTTGCCGGCGATTAAACTGCTTTCATTCGGCGTCTCATCAAAAATGAAAATATTTTTGAAAACTACAAGTCTCATGGGTTTTAGTGGTGAAAAAATAATTTTAAAAATCGTTCGGGAAATGAGTTTACTCCCTGCTTACTTTCTTTGTATACATTCGACTATATACGGGATTTACGGGAAATCGCGGGTTTTCGGTTGCCGGCGATTAAACTGCTTTCATTCGGCGTCTCATCAAAAATGAAAATATTTTTGAAAACTACAAGTCTCATGGGTTTTAGTGGTGAAAAAATAATTTTAAAAATCGTTCGGGAAATGAGTTTACTCCCTGCTTACTTTCTTTGTATACATTCGACTATACGGGATTTACGGGAAATCGCGGGTTTTCGGTTGCCGGCGATTAAACTGCTTTCATTCGGCGTCTCATCAAAAATGAAAATATTTTTGAAAACTACAAGTCTCATGGGTTTTAGTGGTGAAAAAATAATTTTAAAAATCGTTCGGGAAATGAGTTTACTCCCTGCTTACTTTCTTTGTATACATTCGACTATACGGGATTTACGGGAAATCGCGGGTTTTCGGTTGCCGGCGATTAAACTGCTTTCATTCGGCGTCTCATCAAAAATGAAAATATTTTTGAAAACTACAAGTCTCATGGGTTTTAGTGGTGAAAAAATAATTTTAAAAATCGTTCGGGAAATGAGTTTACTCCCTGCTTACTTTCTTTGTATACATTCGACTATACGGGATTTACGGGAAATCGCGGGTTTTCGGTTGCCGGCGATTAAACTGCTTTCATTCGGCGTCTCATCAAAAATGAAAATATTTTTGAAAACTACAAGTCTCATGGGTTTTAGTGGTGAAAAAATAATTTTAAAAATCGTTCGGGAAATGAGTTTACTCCCTGCTTACTTTCTTTGTATACATTCGACTATACGGGATTTACGGGAAATCGCGGGTTTTCGGTTGCCGGCGATTAAACTGCTTTCATTCGGCGTCTCATCAAAAATGAAAATATTTTTGAAAACTACAAGTCTCATGGGTTTTAGTGGTGAAAAAATAATTTTAAAAATCGTTCGGGAAATGAGTTTACTCCCTGCTTACTTTCTTTGTATACATTCGACTATACGGGATTTACGGGAAATCGCGGGTTTTCGGTTGCCGGCGATTAAACTGCTTTCATTCGGCGTCTCATCAAAAATGAAAATATTTTTGAAAACTACAAGTCTCATGGGTTTTAGTGGTGAAAAAATAATTTTAAAAATCGTTCGGGAAATGAGTTTACTCCCTGCTTACTTTCTTTGTATACATTCGACTATACGGGATTTACGGGAAATCGCGGGTTTTCGGTTGCCGGCGATTAAACTGCTTTCATTCGGCGTCTCATCAAAAATGAAAATATTTTTGAAAACTACAAGTCTCATGGGTTTTAGTGGTGAAAAAATAATTTTAAAAATCGTTCGGGAAATGAGTTTACTCCCTGCTTACTTTCTTTGTATACATTCGACTATACGGGATTTACGGGAAATCGCGGGTTTTCGGTTGCCGGCGATTAAACTGCTTTCATTCGGCGTCTCATCAAAAATGAAAATATTTTTGAAAACTACAAGTCTCATGGGTTTTAGTGGTGAAAAAATAATTTTAAAAATCGTTCGGGAAATGAGTTTACTCCCTGCTTACTTTCTTTGTATACATTCGACTATACGGGATTTACGGGAAATCGCGGGTTTTCGGTTGCCGGCGATTAAACTGCTTTCATTCGGCGTCTCATCAAAAATGAAAATATTTTTGAAAACTACAAGTCTCATGGGTTTTAGTGGTGAAAAAATAATTTTAAAAATCGTTCGGGAAATGAGTTTACTCCCTGCTTACTTTCTTTGTATACATTCGACTATACGGGATTTACGGGAAATCGCGGGTTTTCGGTTGCCGGCGATTAAACTGCTTTCATTCGGCGTCTCATCAAAAATGAAAATATTTTTGAAAACTACAAGTCTCATGGGTTTTAGTGGTGAAAAAATAATTTTAAAAATCGTTCGGGAAATGAGTTTACTCCCTGCTTACTTTCTTTGTATACATTCGACTATACGGGATTTACGGGAAATCGCGGGTTTTCGGTTGCCGGCGATTAAACTGCTTTCATTCGGCGTCTCATCAAAAATGAAAATATTTTTGAAAACTACAAGTCTCATGGGTTTTAGTGGTGAAAAAATAATTTTAAAAATCGTTCGGGAAATGAGTTTACTCCCTGCTTACTTTCTTTGTATACATTCGACTATACGGGCCGACGGGATTTACGGGAAATCGCGGGTTTTCGGTTGCCGGCGATTAAACTGCTTTCATTCGGCGTCTCATCAAAAATGAAAATATTTTTGAAAACTACAAGTCTCATGGGTTTTAGTGGTGAAAAAATAATTTTAAAAATCGTTCGGGAAATGAGTTTACTCCCTGCTTACTTTCTTTGTATACATTCGACTATACGGGATTTACGGGAAATCGCGGGTTTTCGGTTGCCGGCGATTAAACTGCTTTCATTCGGCGTCTCATCAAAAATGAAAATATTTTTGAAAACTACAAGTCTCATGGGTTTTAGTGGTGAAAAAATAATTTTAAAAATCGTTCGGGAAATGAGTTTACTCCCTGCTTACTTTCTTTGTATACATTCGACTATACGGGATTTACGGGAAATCGCGGGTTTTCGGTTGCCGGCGATTAAACTGCTTTCATTCGGCGTCTCATCAAAAATGAAAATATTTTTGAAAACTACAAGTCTCATGGGTTTTAGTGGTGAAAAAATAATTTTAAAAATCGTTCGGGAAATGAGTTTACTCCCTGCTTACTTTCTTTGTATACATTCGACTATACGGGATTTACGGGAAATCGCGGGTTTTCGGTTGCCGGCGATTAAACTGCTTTCATTCGGCGTCTCATCAAAAATGAAAATATTTTTGAAAACTACAAGTCTCATGGGTTTTAGTGGTGAAAAAATAATTTTAAAAATCGTTCGGGAAATGAGTTTACTCCCTGCTTACTTTCTTTGTATACATTCGACTATACGGGATTTACGGGAAATCGCGGGTTTTCGGTTGCCGGCGATTAAACTGCTTTCATTCGGCGTCTCATCAAAAATGAAAATATTTTTGAAAACTACAAGTCTCATGGGTTTTAGTGGTGAAAAAATAATTTTAAAAATCGTTCGGGAAATGAGTTTACTCCCTGCTTACTTTCTTTGTATACATTCGACTATACGGGATTTACGGGAAATCGCGGGTTTTCGGTTGCCGGCGATTAAACTGCTTTCATTCGGCGTCTCATCAAAAATGAAAATATTTTTGAAAACTACAAGTCTCATGGGTTTTAGTGGTGAAAAAATAATTTTAAAAATCGTTCGGGAAATGAGTTTACTCCCTGCTTACTTTCTTTGTATACATTCGACTATACGGGATTTACGGGAAATCGCGGGTTTTCGGTTGCCGGCGATTAAACTGCTTTCATTCGGCGTCTCATCAAAAATGAAAATATTTTTGAAAACTACAAGTCTCATGGGTTTTAGTGGTGAAAAAATAATTTTAAAAATCGTTCGGGAAATGAGTTTACTCCCTGCTTACTTTCTTTGTATACATTCGACTATACGGGATTTACGGGAAATCGCGGGTTTTCGGTTGCCGGCGATTAAACTGCTTTCATTCGGCGTCTCATCAAAAATGAAAATATTTTTGAAAACTACAAGTCTCATGGGTTTTAGTGGTGAAAAAATAATTTTAAAAATCGTTCGGGAAATGAGTTTACTCCCTGCTTACTTTCTTTGTATACATTCGACTATACGGGATTTACGGGAAATCGCGGGTTTTCGGTTGCCGGCGATTAAACTGCTTTCATTCGGCGTCTCATCAAAAATGAAAATATTTTTGAAAACTACAAGTCTCATGGGTTTTAGTGGTGAAAAAATAATTTTAAAAATCGTTCGGGAAATGAGTTTACTCCCTGCTTACTTTCTTTGTATACATTCGACTATACGGGATTTACGGGAAATCGCGGGTTTTCGGTTGCCGGCGATTAAACTGCTTTCATTCGGCGTCTCATCAAAAATGAAAATATTTTTGAAAACTACAAGTCTCATGGGTTTTAGTGGTGAAAAAATAATTTTAAAAATCGTTCGGGAAATGAGTTTACTCCCTGCTTACTTTCTTTGTATACATTCGACTATACGGGATTTACGGGAAATCGCGGGTTTTCGGTTGCCGGCGATTAAACTGCTTTCATTCGGCGTCTCATCAAAAATGAAAATATTTTTGAAAACTACAAGTCTCATGGGTTTTAGTGGTGAAAAAATAATTTTAAAAATCGTTCGGGAAATGAGTTTACTCCCTGCTTACTTTCTTTGTATACATTCGACTATACGGGATTTACGGGAAATCGCGGGTTTTCGGTTGCCGGCGATTAAACTGCTTTCATTCGGCGTCTCATCAAAAATGAAAATATTTTTGAAAACTACAAGTCTCATGGGTTTTAGTGGTGAAAAAATAATTTTAAAAATCGTTCGGGAAATGAGTTTACTCCCTGCTTACTTTCTTTGTATACATTCGACTATACGGGATTTACGGGAAATCGCGGGTTTTCGGTTGCCGGCGATTAAACTGCTTTCATTCGGCGTCTCATCAAAAATGAAAATATTTTTGAAAACTACAAGTCTCATGGGTTTTAGTGGTGAAAAAATAATTTTAAAAATCGTTCGGGAAATGAGTTTACTCCCTGCTTACTTTCTTTGTATACATTCGACTATACGGGATTTACGGGAAATCGCGGGTTTTCGGTTGCCGGCGATTAAACTGCTTTCATTCGGCGTCTCATCAAAAATGAAAATATTTTTGAAAACTACAAGTCTCATGGGTTTTAGTGGTGAAAAAATAATTTTAAAAATCGTTCGGGAAATGAGTTTACTCCCTGCTTACTTTCTTTGTATACATTCGACTATACGGGATTTACGGGAAATCGCGGGTTTTCGGTTGCCGGCGATTAAACTGCTTTCATTCGGCGTCTCATCAAAAATGAAAATATTTTTGAAAACTACAAGTCTCATGGGTTTTAGTGGTGAAAAAATAATTTTAAAAATCGTTCGGGAAATGAGTTTACTCCCTGCTTACTTTCTTTGTATACATTCGACTATACGGGATTTACGGGAAATCGCGGGTTTTCGGTTGCCGGCGATTAAACTGCTTTCATTCGGCGTCTCATCAAAAATGAAAATATTTTTGAAAACTACAAGTCTCATGGGTTTTAGTGGTGAAAAAATAATTTTAAAAATCGTTCGGGAAATGAGTTTACTCCCTGCTTACTTTCTTTGTATACATTCGACTATACGGGCCGACGGGATTTACGGGAAATCGCGGGTTTTCGGTTGCCGGCGATTAAACTGCTTTCATTCGGCGTCTCATCAAAAATGAAAATATTTTTGAAAACTACAAGTCTCATGGGTTTTAGTGGTGAAAAAATAATTTTAAAAATCGTTCGGGAAATGAGTTTACTCCCTGCTTACTTTCTTTGTATACATTCGACTATACGGGATTTACGGGAAATCGCGGGTTTTCGGTTGCCGGCGATTAAACTGCTTTCATTCGGCGTCTCATCAAAAATGAAAATATTTTTGAAAACTACAAGTCTCATGGGTTTTAGTGGTGAAAAAATAATTTTAAAAATCGTTCGGGAAATGAGTTTACTCCCTGCTTACTTTCTTTGTATACATTCGACTATACGGGATTTACGGGAAATCGCGGGTTTTCGGTTGCCGGCGATTAAACTGCTTTCATTCGGCGTCTCATCAAAAATGAAAATATTTTTGAAAACTACAAGTCTCATGGGTTTTAGTGGTGAAAAAATAATTTTAAAAATCGTTCGGGAAATGAGTTTACTCCCTGCTTACTTTCTTTGTATACATTCGACTATACGGGATTTACGGGAAATCGCGGGTTTTCGGTTGCCGGCGATTAAACTGCTTTCATTCGGCGTCTCATCAAAAATGAAAATATTTTTGAAAACTACAAGTCTCATGGGTTTTAGTGGTGAAAAAATAATTTTAAAAATCGTTCGGGAAATGAGTTTACTCCCTGCTTACTTTCTTTGTATACATTCGACTATACGGGATTTACGGGAAATCGCGGGTTTTCGGTTGCCGGCGATTAAACTGCTTTCATTCGGCGTCTCATCAAAAATGAAAATATTTTTGAAAACTACAAGTCTCATGGGTTTTAGTGGTGAAAAAATAATTTTAAAAATCGTTCGGGAAATGAGTTTACTCCCTGCTTACTTTCTTTGTATACATTCGACTATACGGGGATCGGATTACGGGAAATCGCGGGTTTTCGGTTGCCGGCGATTAAACTGCTTTCATTCGGCGTCTCATCAAAAATGAAAATATTTTTGAAAACTACAAGTCTCATGGGTTTTAGTGGTGAAAAAATAATTTTAAAAATCGTTCGGGAAATGAGTTTACTCCCTGCTTACTTTCTTTGTATACATTCGACTATACGGGATTTACGGGAAATCGCGGGTTTTCGGTTGCCGGCGATTAAACTGCTTTCATTCGGCGTCTCATCAAAAATGAAAATATTTTTGAAAACTACAAGTCTCATGGGTTTTAGTGGTGAAAAAATAATTTTAAAAATCGTTCGGGAAATGAGTTTACTCCCTGCTTACTTTCTTTGTATACATTCGACTATACGGCCGACGGATTTACGGGAAATCGCGGGTTTTCGGTTGCCGGCGATTAAACTGCTTTCATTCGGCGTCTCATCAAAAATGAAAATATTTTTGAAAACTACAAGTCTCATGGGTTTTAGTGGTGAAAAAATAATTTTAAAAATCGTTCGGGAAATGAGTTTACTCCCTGCTTACTTTCTTTGTATACATTCGACTATACGGGATTTACGGGAAATCGCGGGTTTTCGGTTGCCGGCGATTAAACTGCTTTCATTCGGCGTCTCATCAAAAATGAAAATATTTTTGAAAACTACAAGTCTCATGGGTTTTAGTGGTGAAAAAATAATTTTAAAAATCGTTCGGGAAATGAGTTTACTCCCTGCTTACTTTCTTTGTATACATTCGACTATACGGGATTTACGGGAAATCGCGGGTTTTCGGTTGCCGGCGATTAAACTGCTTTCATTCGGCGTCTCATCAAAAATGAAAATATTTTTGAAAACTACAAGTCTCATGGGTTTTAGTGGTGAAAAAATAATTTTAAAAATCGTTCGGGAAATGAGTTTACTCCCTGCTTACTTTCTTTGTATACATTCGACTATACGGGATTTACGGGAAATCGCGGGTTTTCGGTTGCCGGCGATTAAACTGCTTTCATTCGGCGTCTCATCAAAAATGAAAATATTTTTGAAAACTACAAGTCTCATGGGTTTTAGTGGTGAAAAAATAATTTTAAAAATCGTTCGGGAAATGAGTTTACTCCCTGCTTACTTTCTTTGTATACATTCGACTATACGGGATTTACGGGAAATCGCGGGTTTTCGGTTGCCGGCGATTAAACTGCTTTCATTCGGCGTCTCATCAAAAATGAAAATATTTTTGAAAACTACAAGTCTCATGGGTTTTAGTGGTGAAAAAATAATTTTAAAAATCGTTCGGGAAATGAGTTTACTCCCTGCTTACTTTCTTTGTATACATTCGACTATACGGGATTTACGGGAAATCGCGGGTTTTCGGTTGCCGGCGATTAAACTGCTTTCATTCGGCGTCTCATCAAAAATGAAAATATTTTTGAAAACTACAAGTCTCATGGGTTTTAGTGGTGAAAAAATAATTTTAAAAATCGTTCGGGAAATGAGTTTACTCCCTGCTTACTTTCTTTGTATACATTCGACTATACGGCGATCCGGGATTTACGGGAAATCGCGGGTTTTCGGTTGCCGGCGATTAAACTGCTTTCATTCGGCGTCTCATCAAAAATGAAAATATTTTTGAAAACTACAAGTCTCATGGGTTTTAGTGGTGAAAAAATAATTTTAAAAATCGTTCGGGAAATGAGTTTACTCCCTGCTTACTTTCTTTGTATACATTCGACTATACGGGATTTACGGGAAATCGCGGGTTTTCGGTTGCCGGCGATTAAACTGCTTTCATTCGGCGTCTCATCAAAAATGAAAAATATTTTTGAAAACTACAAGTCTCATGGGTTTTAGTGGTGAAAAAATAATTTTAAAAATCGTTCGGGAAATGAGTTTACTCCCTGCTTACTTTCTTTGTATACATTCGACTATACGGGCCGATCCGGGATTTACGGGAAATCGCGGGTTTTCGGTTGCCGGCGATTAAACTGCTTTCATTCGGCGTCTCATCAAAAATGAAAATATTTTTGAAAACTACAAGTCTCATGGGTTTTAGTGGTGAAAAAATAATTTTAAAAATCGTTCGGGAAATGAGTTTACTCCCTGCTTACTTTCTTTGTATACATTCGACTATACGGATTTACGGGAAATCGCGGGTTTTCGGTTGCCGGCGATTAAACTGCTTTCATTCGGCGTCTCATCAAAAATGAAAATATTTTTGAAAACTACAAGTCTCATGGGTTTTAGTGGTGAAAAAATAATTTTTAAAAATTCGTTCGGAAATG
>JASGCC010003409.1:0-24091 GCA_030067915.1 Hydractinia echinata | reverse complement strand
TGTAGATGGGAACGTGTAATTCCTTTGTCAAGTTTCATACTCCTGCGAATGCAGCACCCTTAAGGAGTCATCTAAGAACGGAAACACTGGCAAGCGCCACACCACAAGCAAGTGTGAAGCCGGCCTGAGCACGACAGGTCGGCCGGGACTTAGACACTCTGGGCTTCTTCAGTTCAGCACAATACTTTCGCCTTTTACTAAAAGATTTTCGGGAGAAGGCCGAATCGCATGATATATAGACGATTTTTCTTGCGTCTGTCTCCGACCGGGACGATACTAGTCAGAATGAAACAGAAGTGCAGTCCGGCCGAACGTGGCTTATCTCTCATTCAACTCGCAGAGAATTTGGCAACGCGGTCATCGGAGGCACGTTCCACTTAACGAATTTGCAATGCGAAGAAGTGAACTCCGCGACGGACAGAGTGCGGCGAAGGGCCTTTCGGCCGTATCCCGTTTCACGTTATTAGTGTAGCGAATAATAGACGGGTAGCTAATAAACATCGAACTATGAAGAAAGAAAAAAAAGTGACAGATAATCAAAGAATTCGAACTACGTAGAAGAAACTAAGTTACTAACGTAAGCCACTTTATACGAACGTACTGCTACAGAGCAACATTGGTAAGGAGCGACAACACTCTCCGAGACAACGAAACACAATTCTAGTAATTCACACGTAGAACTGAACTAGGTGATGTTAGATGGGAACGTGTGAATGTATTTGTGTCAAGTTACATACTCTGCCGTGCAGCCCTTAAGCTCCTCTAACACGGAACATGGCAAGCCACACCACAAGCACAAGGTGAACGCCGGCTTAAGGCAGGGACAGGTCGGGTACCGACTTACGAAAACTCTGGGTTTCTTCAGTTTTGCACGCACAAATCTTTCGCCTTTACTAAAGAATTTCCGTGGAGAAGGCCCGAATCGATGAGTATATGATATTTTTTCTGACTGTCTCGCTCGGCGGGACGATCACTGTACGAAATGACAAGTTGCAGATAGGGCCGAACGTGGCCTATCTTCATCTCACTGCAAGAATTGCAACACGCGGTGCATCGGAGGAACGTTCCACTTAACGAATTTCCAATTGCGAAGAGTGATCTCCGAGACGGACGATCTGGGCGAAGGGCCTTTCGGCGTATCCCGTTTACACGTTTATTTGAGCCGATAATAGACGGTATCTAATAAAAGTCGACTTGAAAGAAAGAAAGAAAGTGACAAGATAATCAAAGAATTCGAAATCTACCGTTAGAAAGAATAGATATAACGTAAGCCACTACTTCGACGTTACCTGCCTACAGAGACACATAGGTAGAGAGCGACAACACTTCCGAGACCAAGAACACAACTTCCTAGTATTAACACGTAGCATGATTAAGGTGATGTAGATGGGAAAGTGTATTCCTTGCTGTCAATGTTCGATACCTCCTGCGATTCAGCACCTTAAGGCGTCCTCTGTAAGACGGAAGACTCTGGCAAGCGCCAACCACAAGCAAAGGTGAAGCGGCTATGAAGGCCGACAGGATCGGGCAGATTACGAACTTGCTTGGGCTTTTCATTCACGCACAAATCTTTCGCCTTTTTACTAAATTTCCGTGGAGAAGGCCGAATCGATGAGTATATAGAACTATTTTTCTTGCTGTTCTCGATCGCGGACGATCACTAGTTCGAATGGAACAAAGTTGCGTAGGCCGAACGATGTGCTATCTTCATCTCCACTGCCAGGACTTGGCAACGCGGTCATCGGAGGCAGTTCATTCACGATATTTCAATTGAGAGATGTGAACTCGCGACGGACAGAGTGGGCGAAGGGCTTTTCGGCGCCTATCCGTTACACGTTTCTTTGTAGCCGAATAATAGGGTAGCTTAAAAATCGACTTGAAGAAAGAAAGAAAGTGTGAAAGATAATCAAAGATTCGAATACGTTAGAAAGAACTAGATATATAGTTAAGCCACCTTCGACTATGCCTACAGAGACAACATTGGATAGAGAGCGACCACACTCTCGAGACAAGAACGGAACTTCCTAGTTAAATTCACCGTACCAGTGAATAGGGTGATGTAGTATGGGGAAACGTGTATTCCATTGTGTCAAGTTATACTCCTGCCGATGGCAGCACCCTTAAGGACGTCCTTAAGCGGAAAACTGGCAAGCGGCCACACCACAAGAAAGGTTGAGCGGCTTGAAGGCACGGACAGGTTCGGCCCCGATTACGGACCAACTCTGGGCTTTCTTCAGTTCAGCAAAAATCTTTCGCCATTTTACTAAAGTTTCGTGAGAAGGCGATTCGATGGTTATAGACTATTTTTCTTGCTGTCTCGCTCCGAGGGACGATACTAGTCGAATGAAACAAAGTGCAGTGGCCGAACTCGGCCTACTTTAATCTTCCAATCGCACAGCTTGGCACCGCGGTTCATCGGAAGGCAACGTTCACTTACGAATTTCAGTTGCGAAGAGTGAACTCCGCAACGGCCAGAATGGGGGCCTTTCGGCAGTATTCCCGTTTACCGTTTATTTGTAGCGGTAATAGACGGTAGTATAAATCGACTTGAAGAAGAAAGAAAGATGTGACAGATTATCAAAGAATTCGAACTACGTAGAAAGAAACGTAGACTATAACGTAGCACTACTCGACGTATGCCACATGACACTTGGATAGAGAGCGACCACATCTCTCGAGACAACGAAGCAGACTTCGCTAGTAATTTCACAGTACGCACTGACTAGGTGATGTAATGGGGAAGTGTAATTCTTGTGTCAAAGTTCATACCTCTGCGATTTGCGCACCTTAGGCTCTCTAAGAACGGAAAACACTGGCAAGCGCACACCAAGCAGTGTTGAAGCGGCTTTGAAGGAACGAACAGGTTCGCGCGCGAATTACGACAATCTGGGCTTTCTTCGGTTCACGCCAAATCTTTGCCTTTTACCTAAAGATTCGATGGTAGGAGGCCGATCGATGGTATTATAGGCGATTTTTGCGTCTCGCTCCGCGGACAGATACTAGTCGAAATGACAAAGTGCTTAGCGACGGTGGCTATCTCTCATCTCATCGCAGACTTGGCAACCGCTGGTATCGGGCGTTCCATTAACGGAATTTCCAATTGCGAAGAGTGAACTCCGCACGACACAGAGTGGCGAAGAAGCTTTGTGGCGGCCGTATCGTTTACACCGTTTTTTGTAGCCGAATATAGGGACGGAGTAATAAACGGGACTTGAGAAGAAAG
The DNA here is from genome assembly GCA_030067915.1 of Hydractinia echinata. Lineage (NCBI taxonomy): Eukaryota > Metazoa > Cnidaria > Hydrozoa > Anthoathecata > Hydractiniidae > Hydractinia > Hydractinia echinata. The sequence continues at coordinate 20,868 of JASGCC010003409.1, read as the reverse complement.
AAAGTTTGACAATATCAAAGAGTCGATACGTTAGAAAGAATAGATATAACGTACGCCCTATTACGAGTATGCCTTAACATCACCTAGTTTCAGTGCGTACGTGTGAATTACTAGGAAGTTGCGTTCGTTGTCTCGGAGAGTGTGGTCGCTCTCTATCCAATGTTGTCTCTGTAGGCAGTACGTCGTAGTAGTGGCTTACGTTATATCTAGTTTCTTTCTACGGTAGTTCGAATTCTTTGATTATCTGTCAACTTTCTTTCTTTCTTCAAGTCGATTTTTATTAGCTACCGTCTATTATTCGGCTACAAATAAACGTGTAAACGGGATACGGCCGAAAGGCCCTTCGCCCACTCTGTGCCGTCTGCGGAGTTCACTCTTCGCAATTGGAATTCGTTAAGTGGAACGTGCCTCCGATGACCGCGGTTGCCAAGTCTCTGCGAGTGGAGATGAGAGATAGGCCCACGTTCGGCCTACTGCACTTTGTTTCATTTCGACTAGTGATCGTCCCGCCGGAGCGAGACAGCAGAAAAATCGTCTATATACTCATCGATTCGGCCTTCTCCACGGAAATCTTTAGTAAAAGGCGAAAGATTTGTGCGTGAACTGAAGAAAGCCCAGAGTTGTCGTAAGTCGGCCCGACCTGTCGTGCCTTCAAGCCGGCTTCACCTTTGCTTGTGGTGTGGCGCTTGCCAGTGTTTCCGTTCTTAGAGGACGCCTTAAGGGTGCTGCATCGGCAGGAGGTATGAACTTGACACAAGGAATTACACGTTTCCCATCTACATCACCTAGTTCAGTGCGTACGTGTGAATTACTAGGAAGTTGCGTTCGTTGTCTCGGAGAGTGTGGTCGCTCTCTATCCAATGTTGTCTCTGTAGGCAGTACGTCGTAGTAGTGGCTTACGTTATATCTAGTTTCTTTCTACGGTAGTTCGAATTCTTTGATTATCTGTCAACTTTCTTTCTTTCTTCAAGTCGATTTTTATTAGCTACCGTCTATTATTCGGCTACAAATAAACGTGTAAACGGGATACGGCCGAAAGGCCCTTCGCCCACTCTGTGCCGTCTGCGGAGTTCACTCTTCGCAATTGGAAATTCGTTAAGTGGAACGTGCCTCCGATGACCGCGGTTGCCAAGTCTCTGCGAGTGGAGATGAGAGATAGGCCCACGTTCGGCCTACTGCACTTTGTTTCATTTCGACTAGTGATCGTCCCGCCGGAGCGAGACAGCAGAAAAATCGTCTATATACTCATCGATTCGGCCTTCTCCACGGAAATCTTTAGTAAAAGGCGAAAGATTTGTGCGTGAACTGAAGAAAGCCCAGAGTTGTCGTAAGTCGGCCCGACCTGTCGTGCCTTCAAGCCGGCTTCACCTTTGCTTGTGGTGTGGCGCTTGCCAGTGTTTCCGTTCTTAGAGGACGCCTTAAGGGTGCTGCATCGGCAGGAGGTATGAACTTGACACAAGGAATTACACGTTTCCCATCTACATCACCTAGTTCAGTGCGTACGTGTGAATTACTAGGAAGTTGCGTTCGTTGTCTCGGAGAGTGTGGTCGCTCTCTATCCAATGTTGTCTCTGTAGGCAGTACGTCGTAGTAGTGGCTTACGTTATATCTAGTTTCTTTCTACGGTAGTTCGAATTCTTTGATTATCTGTCAACTTTCTTTCTTTCTTCAAGTCGATTTTTATTAGCTACCGTCTATTATTCGGCTACAAATAAACGTGTAAACGGGATACGGCCGAAAGGCCCTTCGCCCACTCTGTGCCGTCTGCGGAGTTCACTCTTCGCAATTGGAAATTCGTTAAGTGGAACGTGCCTCCGATGACCGCGGTTGCCAAGTCTCTGCGAGTGGAGATGAGAGATAGGCCCACGTTCGGCCTACTGCACTTTGTTTCATTTCGACTAGTGATCGTCCCGCCGGAGCGAGACAGCAGAAAAATCGTCTATATACTCATCGATTCGGCCTTCTCCACGGAAATCTTTAGTAAAAGGCGAAAGATTTGTGCGTGAACTGAAGAAAGCCCAGAGTTGTCGTAAGTCGGCCCGACCTGTCGTGCCTTCAAGCCGGCTTCACCTTTGCTTGTGGTGTGGCGCTTGCCAGTGTTTCCGTTCTTAGAGGACGCCTTAAGGGTGCTGCATCGGCAGGAGGTATGAACTTGACACAAGGAATTACACGTTTCCCATCTACATCACCTAGTTCAGTGCGTACGTGTGAATTACTAGGAAGTTGCGTTCGTTGTCTCGGAGAGTGTGGTCGCTCTCTATCCAATGTTGTCTCTGTAGGCAGTACGTCGTAGTAGTGGCTTACGTTATATCTAGTTTCTTTCTACGGTAGTTCGAATTCTTTGATTATCTGTCAACTTTCTTTCTTTCTTCAAGTCGATTTTTATTAGCTACCGTCTATTATTCGGCTACAAATAAACGTGTAAACGGGATACGGCCGAAAGGCCCTTCGCCCACTCTGTGCCGTCTGCGGAGTTCACTCTTCGCAATTGGAAATTCGTTAAGTGGAACGTGCCTCCGATGACCGCGGTTGCCAAGTCTCTGCGAGTGGAGATGAGAGATAGGCCCACGTTCGGCCTACTGCACTTTGTTTCATTTCGACTAGTGATCGTCCCGCCGGAGCGAGACAGCAGAAAAATCGTCTATATACTCATCGATTCGGCCTTCTCCACGGAAATCTTTAGTAAAAGGCGAAAGATTTGTGCGTGAACTGAAGAAAGCCCAGAGTTGTCGTAAGTCGGCCCGACCTGTCGTGCCTTCAAGCCGGCTTCACCTTTGCTTGTGGTGTGGCGCTTGCCAGTGTTTCCGTTCTTAGAGGACGCCTTAAGGGTGCTGCATCGGCAGGAGGTATGAACTTGACACAAGGAATTACACGTTTCCCATCTACATCACCTAGTTCAGTGCGTACGTGTGAATTACTAGGAAGTTGCGTTCGTTGTCTCGGAGAGTGTGGTCGCTCTCTATCCAATGTTGTCTCTGTAGGCAGTACGTCGTAGTAGTGGCTTACGTTATATCTAGTTTCTTTCTACGGTAGTTCGAATTCTTTGATTATCTGTCAACTTTCTTTCTTTCTTCAAGTCGATTTTTATTAGCTACCGTCTATTATTCGGCTACAAATAAACGTGTAAACGGGATACGGCCGAAAGGCCCTTCGCCCACTCTGTGCCGTCTGCGGAGTTCACTCTTCGCAATTGGAAATTCGTTAAGTGGAACGTGCCTCCGATGACCGCGGTTGCCAAGTCTCTGCGAGTGGAGATGAGAGATAGGCCCACGTTCGGCCTACTGCACTTTGTTTCATTTCGACTAGTGATCGTCCCGCCGGAGCGAGACAGCAGAAAAATCGTCTATATACTCATCGATTCGGCCTTCTCCACGGAAATCTTTAGTAAAAGGCGAAAGATTTGTGCGTGAACTGAAGAAAGCCCAGAGTTGTCGTAAGTCGGCCCGACCTGTCGTGCCTTCAAGCCGGCTTCACCTTTGCTTGTGGTGTGGCGCTTGCCAGTGTTTCCGTTCTTAGAGGACGCCTTAAGGGTGCTGCATCGGCAGGAGGTATGAACTTGACACAAGGAATTACACGTTTCCCATCTACATCACCTAGTTCAGTGCGTACGTGTGAATTACTAGGAAGTTGCGTTCGTTGTCTCGGAGAGTGTGGTCGCTCTCTATCCAATGTTGTCTCTGTAGGCAGTACGTCGTAGTAGTGGCTTACGTTATATCTAGTTTCTTTCTACGGTAGTTCGAATTCTTTGATTATCTGTCAACTTTCTTTCTTTCTTCAAGTCGATTTTTATTAGCTACCGTCTATTATTCGGCTACAAATAAACGTGTAAACGGGATACGGCCGAAAGGCCCTTCGCCCACTCTGTGCCGTCTGCGGAGTTCACTCTTCGCAATTGGAAATTCGTTAAGTGGAACGTGCCTCCGATGACCGCGGTTGCCAAGTCTCTGCGAGTGGAGATGAGAGATAGGCCCACGTTCGGCCTACTGCACTTTGTTTCATTTCGACTAGTGATCGTCCCGCCGGAGCGAGACAGCAGAAAAATCGTCTATATACTCATCGATTCGGCCTTCTCCACGGAAATCTTTAGTAAAAGGCGAAAGATTTGTGCGTGAACTGAAGAAAGCCCAGAGTTGTCGTAAGTCGGCCCGACCTGTCGTGCCTTCAAGCCGGCTTCACCTTTGCTTGTGGTGTGGCGCTTGCCAGTGTTTCCGTTCTTAGAGGACGCCTTAAGGGTGCTGCATCGGCAGGAGGTATGAACTTGACACAAGGAATTACACGTTTCCCATCTACATCACCTAGTTCAGTGCGTACGTGTGAATTACTAGGAAGTTGCGTTCGTTGTCTCGGAGAGTGTGGTCGCTCTCTATCCAATGTTGTCTCTGTAGGCAGTACGTCGTAGTAGTGGCTTACGTTATATCTAGTTTCTTTCTACGGTAGTTCGAATTCTTTGATTATCTGTCAACTTTCTTTCTTTCTTCAAGTCGATTTTTATTAGCTACCGTCTATTATTCGGCTACAAATAAACGTGTAAACGGGATACGGCCGAAAGGCCCTTCGCCCACTCTGTGCCGTCTGCGGAGTTCACTCTTCGCAATTGGAAATTCGTTAAGTGGAACGTGCCTCCGATGACCGCGGTTGCCAAGTCTGTGCGAGTGGAGATGAGAGATAGGCCCACGTTCGGCCTACTGCACTTTGTTTCATTTCGACTAGTGATCGTCCCGCCGGAGCGAGACAGCAGAAAAATCGTCTATATACTCATCGATTCGGCCTTCTCCACGGAAATCTTTAGTAAAAGGCGAAAGATTTGTGCGTGAACTGAAGAAAGCCCAGAGTTGTCGTAAGTCGGCCCGACCTGTCGTGCCTTCAAGCCGGCTTCACCTTTGCTTGTGGTGTGGCGCTTGCCAGTGTTTCCGTTCTTAGAGGACGCCTTAAGGGTGCTGCATCGGCAGGAGGTATGAACTTGACACAAGGAATTACACGTTTCCCATCTACATCACCTAGTTCAGTGCGTACGTGTGAATTACTAGGAAGTTGCGTTCGTTGTCTCGGAGAGTGTGGTCGCTCTCTATCCAATGTTGTCTCTGTAGGCAGTACGTCGTAGTAGTGGCTTACGTTATATCTAGTTTCTTTCTACGGTAGTTCGAATTCTTTGATTATCTGTCAACTTTCTTTCTTTCTTCAAGTCGATTTTTATTAGCTACCGTCTATTATTCGGCTACAAATAAACGTGTAAACGGGATACGGCCGAAAGGCCCTTCGCCCACTCTGTGCCGTCTGCGGAGTTCACTCTTCGCAATTGGAAATTCGTTAAGTGGAACGTGCCTCCGATGACCGCGGTTGCCAAGTCTGTGCGAGTGGAGATGAGAGATAGGCCCACGTTCGTTCTACTGCACTTTGTTTCATTTCGACTAGTGATCGTCCCGCCGGAGCGAGACAGCAGAAAAATCATCTATATACTCATCGATTCGGCCTTCTCCACGGAAATCTTTAGTAAAAGGCGAAAGATTTGTGCGTGAACTGAAGAAAGCCCAGAGTTGTCGTAAGTCGGCCCGACCTGTCGTGCCTTCAAGCCGGCTTCACCTTTGCTTGTGGTGTGGCGCTTGCCAGTGTTTCCGTTCTTAGAGGACGCCTTAAGGGTGCTGCATCGGCAGGAGGTATGAACTTGACACAAGGAATTACACGTTTCCCATCTACATCACCTAGTTCAGTGCGTACGTGTGAATTACTAGGAAGTTGCGTTCGTTGTCTCGGAGAGTGTGGTCGCTCTCTATCCAATGTTGTATCTGTAGGCAGTACGTCGTAGTAGTGGCTTACGTTATATCTAGTTTCTTTCTACGGTAGTTCGAATTCTTTGATTATCTGTCAACTTTCTTTCTTTCTTCAAGTCGATTTTTATTAGCTACCGTCTATTATTCGGCTACAAATAAACGTGTAAACGGGATACGGCCGAAAGGCCCTTCGCCCACTCTGTGCCGTCTTCGGAGTTCACTCTTCGCAATTGGAAATTCGTTAAGTGGAACGTGCCTCCGATGACCGCGGTTGCCAAGTCTGTGCGAGTGGAGATGAGAGATAGGCCCACGTTCGGCCTACTGCACTTTGTTTCATTTCGACTAGTGATCGTCCCGCCGGAGCGAGACAGCAGAAAAATCGTCTATATACTCATCGATTCGGTCTTCTCCACGGAAATCTTTAGTAAAAGGCGAAAGATTTGTGCGTGAACTGAAGAAAGCCCAGAGTTGTCGTAAATCGGCCCGACCTGTCGTGCCTTCAAGCCGGCTTCACCTTTGCTTGTGGTGTGGCGCTTGCCAGTGTTTCCGTTCTTAGAGAACGCCTTAAGGGTGCTGCATCGGCAGGAGGTATGAACTTGACACAAAGAATTACACGTTTCCCATCTACATCACCTTGACTTAAAGATCAAGATGGCGGCAGGACGTGATCTTTCTGAAGGGGATATAGAAAATCGCATTTTAGAATCTATAAATGTTATACGAACGGTAAAGAAGAAAAAAGGAACACTACATAATATACTTAATTTTATTAGTAAAGGTACGTGCTCTGTTTCTGAAAGTAGGATAAAGGATGCTTTGGAAAACCTAGAGAAGTGCAAAATGATTTATAGGAAGGGACTTGACGAAGATGCTTCGTATTTTTATACTGATACTAGTACGTATATGGAATTATCTGTGACATCGCCAAACACTGGAAACGAAATTGTTACAGGTACGAAAGAACAGAATACTACTCTAGATGAGTTTGGTAAATTTGACATGATGTTGGATGAGACGCTCGCAAAAATCAAAAATAAATCTGTAGTGGATTCGTTTTTCCCATGTACACCATCTCCGGGACGTTTTAAATTTAGTAATGGCATTGGCAAAAACGCACTTCTGCCAGGGGACTACCTCCATGATGAGGTAATATTTTTACGTAAAGAGCTTGACAATAAACAAAAAGTTATTGACAGTTTGTTGTTACTTCTCGAGAAAAAGTCCACCATTTTGAATTGTCAAGGAAAAAATTCCGCTCATATTTCTACATTGGAATCGGATAAATCTGCTAATGTTGTTGTAAATGATTCGGCAATTAATTTAAGGAGAAGTATTCCCACAGGAACGGAACAAGTCAATTTAACTATACAAACATGTGAACAGCAATTAGCAAATTACAGAAAGAAATGTCATAGTAGTTATTATTCAAACGTAAACGTGAAAAGTATCACAACAACTGAGAAAAATAATGTTGTTTTAGAGAATAGTTTTGTTGTAAATAAAGAGAATAGTTATGTTGTAAATAACGAAGACGAAAGTAAAGAAGATAAATCGGTAATTCCATGGAAACCTGGTACAACACTCGTTGTCGGTGATTCTATGTTGTACGGACTTGATGAACAAAGAATGTCAGCACGTCGTAACGTTAAAGTTCGTTCATTCCCTGGAGCGAGGGTAGAAGATATGTTTCATTATGTAAAACCTCTGTTACAAAAGAAACCGGATAAAATAATTCTACATGTTGGAACCAATAATACTATTAATGAAACCTCGCGACTGATTTTGGACAAACTATTGAGTTTGAAGACTTTTATTAACACCAAACTTCCTAGATGTAAAGTGATTTTTTCGTCCGTGATTAAAAGAACTGATAATGCTAAAGCCGCAGTAACGGTAAGCCATTTGAATAGGCATTTAAAAGAACTGTCTCTGAATGTTATTGATAATGACAATATTTCATCTGAATGTCTTGGGAAAAAAGGGTTACATTTGAGTGGGTTGGGGGCAGGGAAATTAGCTGTAAATTTTATTAGAAAAATGAAATCTCGAGATTGATGTCAGGAAAATTCTGCAAAAGACAATGTTGAACTACCAGTAAACTGCAGTGTAGAAAATATCTTGGGTGAAAACAATTACGAGAATACGAAAAAGGTTCTTGACAATTTGAGATCACAAAACATAAATAGACTAATTTTTGGGCATGTTAATATCAATTCACTACGAAATAAGTTTGATCCTCTTATTGATCAAGTTAATAGAAACCTTGATCTCTTTTTAATTTCAGAGACAAAATTAAATGAATCATTTCCTACTAATCAGTTTTTGATTCAAGGCTATAATGCATACCGTTTCGACAGAAATGGCAATGGGGGAGGAATGATTCTCTATGTACGAAATGATATTCCCTCAAAACTTTTAAAACCCAAATGTGAATGTAGTGAGTTTGAAATTTTTTATATTGAACTAAATTTAAGAAGCAAAAAATGGTTAGTTGTGTGTTTATATAACCCAAAAACTAATCTTATTGCTCAAAACTTAAACCACATAAGTAAAAACATTGATTCGTTTTCCTGCAAATATGAGAACTATGTAATACTGGGTGATTTTAACGCTGAAATTAGCAACCTACATGTAAATGAATTTTTAACAACATATAAACTTAACTCTTTAATAAAAGAGCCTACATGCTTCAAAAGCATAGATAACCCTACAAACATAGATCTCATCTTGACAAACCACCCAAGATCTTTTTGTCACTCCAGGGCTATTGAAACAGGCTTGTCTGATTTTCATAAATTGACAATGACTGTTTTAAAGGCCAACTTTGCTAAACGAAAACCAAAAATTATAAATTATAGAGCATATCGGAATTTTAATAATGTAAATTTCCGCCATGATATAATGGATGCTCTAAATGATGACAACAATCTCGATGATTTTAAAAATTTTGAAAATTTCAAAAACAATGTTTTAAGGACCTTAGATAATCATGCTCCTCGAAAGAAAAGACATGTACGTCATAACCAGGCACCTTTTATGAGTAAAGAAATAAACAAGGCAGTTATGAATAGATCAAGACTTTTAAATAAGCATAGGAAGGATAAAACTCCAGAGAGTAAATTAGCATACAATAAACAAAGGAATTTTTGTGTTTCACTAATAAGAAAAAGTAAAGACAAATTTTTCAACAACCTTAATGTTAAAAATATAACTGACAATAGGTTATTCTGGAAAACAGTAAAACCATGTTTCTCTAACAAGACAGTTACAAGTGAAAATATTACCTTAGTTGAAAATGGGACTACAATATCTGATGATAAAGATATTACTGAAATATTCAACAATTATTTTGGCAGTGTTGTTGAAAATTTAGGCATAAAGTCATCAAATATACAACCTTCAAGTAATGAAAACAGACCCGAAGATCAAATAAATTCGATAATATATAAATATAAATCTCATCCTAGTGTAGAAAAGATAAGAAAAAGCGCAAAAAGCAGCACAAAATTTTCTTTTAAACAAATTGCATTTGAAAATGTTGAAAAATACATTCGAAAACTTGATCCAAAAAAGGCGCAGCAGAAAGATGATATTCCTACTAACATCATCAAAGAAAACAGTGATATTTTTAGCCAATTCATTACGGAAAATTTTACTCAATCGTTAAAAAGTTCTGAATTTCCAACATCTTTGAAAAACGCCGATATTACTCCTACACACAAGAAAGGACTGCGCACTGAAAAGGCGAACTATAGACCTGTAAGCATCCTATCGAACATCTCAAAAATCTATGAAAGATGCATGTATGACCAAATATACACCTTCTTCGAGCCATTATTTTCGAAACTTCAATTTGGTTTTCGCAAGGGGCACAGTTCACAACAATGCCTCATAAGTATGATTGAAAAATGGAAAAACAGTCTTGACAAAGGTGGCACATTTGGAGCGCTTTTAACTGATTTGTCTAAGGCATTTGACTGCATACCACACGAGCTCTTACTAGCAAAACTTCATGCATATGGCTTTGATATGAACTCTTTGCTGTTTATAAAATCGTACCTAATTGACAGGAAACAGCGAGTACGTATAAATAACAATTATAGTGCATGGACAAAAATAAAATACGGCGTACCGCAAGGATCAATTTTGGGTCCTTTGCTTTTCAATATATTTTTATGCGATCTTTTCCTTTTTGTCCCATATATGGACATTGTCAACTATGCTGATGATACAACCCCATTTTCAATAGGAAAGAATATCAACGAAGTTATTGAAAAGATTGAATATGCAGCAATTATAATATTTACTTGGTTTGAAAATAACGGTATGAAAGCCAACCCAGAAAAATCACATTTTTTTACTAACAAAACTGATGTACGATTAAAAGTTTGTGATGAACTTCTAAACAATTCTCAAACTGAGAAACTGCTTGGTATAACTATAGACAACAAACTTTCTTTCGAGGAACATGTTAATCAGCTCTGTAACAAGGCAGGCCAGAAAGTTAGTGCGCTTGCAAGGTTATCTTCCTTAATGACATTAGACCAGCGAAAGCTGATTATTAATGCTTTTGTCACTAGTCATTTTTCGTACTGTCCATTAGTATGGATGTTTCACAGTCGTAAATTAAACAATAGGATAAACCATATACATGAAAGAGCACTAAGAATTATCTATCAAGACTATCAATCCTCATTTGAAGAGCTTTTATCGAAAAATGGGAGCGTTACAATTCACCAAACGAACTTACGCATCCTTGTTACTGAGCTGTATAAAGCTAAAACAAAAACAGGTCCAGAAATGTTGAATGAACTTTTTATCTTTCCTGAACCAGTGTATAATTTGAGGAAGGACAAACTCAAGAGTAACAAAATATTTTCAGTGAGATATGGGATCGAAACACTGTCTAATGTTGGGTTAAAGCTTTGGAACTCTTTGCCTAACGAGTATCGGAACGCTGGTACTTTAATTGAGTTTCGAAGCAAAATAAGAAACTGGATTCCAAACCATTGTCCTTGCAGAATATGCAAAACTTTTATACCTGAATTAGGTTTTCTTTAGTTTCCCCGTTGTCTTCCTTTGTCTATCCTTTGACATATTATTTAAAATATTTAAAAAAATTGTATATACGGTATTCTTTATAGATTTTTTATATTTAGTTATTTATTGTTTTTAATGTTTTTAAAGTTGACTTTAATTAGCCTCAGAGCTACATTTTCTTGTAAACTTGTCAACTATAAATAAATTAATCATATCATATCATATCATACTTTTTTCACTCTTCGCAATTGGAAATTCGTTAAGTGGAACGTGCCTCCGATGACCGCGGTTGCCAAGTCTGTGCGAGTGGAGATGAGAGATAGGCCCACGTTCGGCCTACTGCACTTTGTTTCATTTCGACTAGTGATCGTCCCGCCGGAGCGAGACAGCAGAAAAATCGTCTATATACTCATCGATTCGGCCTTCTCCACGGAAATCTTTAGTAAAAGGCGAAAGATTTGTGCGTGAACTGAAGAAAGCCCAGAGTTGTCGTAAGTCGGCCCGACCTGTCGTGCCTTCAAGCCGGCTTCACCTTTGCTTGTGGTGTGGCGCTTGCCAGTGTTTCCGTTCTTAGAGGACGCCTTAAGGGTGCTGCATCGGCAGGAGGTATGAACTTGACACAAGGAATTACACGTTTCCCATCTACATCACCTAGTTCAGTGCGTACGTGTGAATTACTAGGAAGTTGCGTTCGTTGTCTCGGAGAGTGTGGTCGCTCTCTATCCAATGTTGTCTCTGTAGGCAGTACGTCGTAGTAGTGGCTTACGTTATATCTAGTTTCTTTCTACGGTAGTTCGAATTCTTTGATTATCTGTCAACTTTCTTTCTTTCTTCAAGTCGATTTTTATTAGCTACCGTCTATTATTCGGCTACAAATAAACGTGTAAACGGGATACGGCCGAAAGGCCCTTCGCCCACTCTGTGCCGTCTGCGGAGTTCACTCTTCGCAATTGGAAATTCGTTAAGTGGAACGTGCCTCCGATGACCGCGGTTGCCAAGTCTCTGCGAGTGGAGATGAGAGATAGGCCCACGTTCGGCCTACTGCACTTTGTTTCATTTCGACTAGTGATCGTCCCGCCGGAGCGAGACAGCAGAAAAATCGTCTATATACTCATCGATTCGGCCTTCTCCACGGAAATCTTTAGTAAAAGGCGAAAGATTTGTGCGTGAACTGAAGAAAGCCCAGAGTTGTCGTAAGTCGGCCCGACCTGTCGTGCCTTCAAGCCGGCTTCACCTTTGCTTGTGGTGTGGCGCTTGCCAGTGTTTCCGTTCTTAGAGGACGCCTTAAGGGTGCTGCATCGGCAGGAGGTATGAACTTGACACAAGGAATTACACGTTTCCCATCTACATCACCTAGTTCAGTGCGTACGTGTGAATTACTAGGAAGTTGCGTTCGTTGTCTCGGAGAGTGTGGTCGCTCTCTATCCAATGTTGTCTCTGTAGGCAGTACGTCGTAGTAGTGGCTTACGTTATATCTAGTTTCTTTCTACGGTAGTTCGAATTCTTTGATTATCTGTCAACTTTCTTTCTTTCTTCAAGTCGATTTTTATTAGCTACCGTCTATTATTCGGCTACAAATAAACGTGTAAACGGGATACGGCCGAAAGGCCCTTCGCCCACTCTGTGCCGTCTGCGGAGTTCACTCTTCGCAATTGGAAATTCGTTAAGTGGAACGTGCCTCCGATGACCGCGGTTGCCAAGTCTCTGCGAGTGGAGATGAGAGATAGGCCCACGTTCGGCCTACTGCACTTTGTTTCATTTCGACTAGTGATCGTCCCGCCGGAGCGAGACAGCAGAAAAATCGTCTATATACTCATCGATTCGGCCTTCTCCACGGAAATCTTTAGTAAAAGGCGAAAGATTTGTGCGTGAACTGAAGAAAGCCCAGAGTTGTCGTAAGTCGGCCCGACCTGTCGTGCCTTCAAGCCGGCTTCACCTTTGCTTGTGGTGTGGCGCTTGCCAGTGTTTCCGTTCTTAGAGGACGCCTTAAGGGTGCTGCATCGGCAGGAGGTATGAACTTGACACAAGGAATTACACGTTTCCCATCTACATCACCTAGTTCAGTGCGTACGTGTGAATTACTAGGAAGTTGCGTTCGTTGTCTCGGAGAGTGTGGTCGCTCTCTATCCAATGTTGTCTCTGTAGGCAGTACGTCGTAGTAGTGGCTTACGTTATATCTAGTTTCTTTCTACGGTAGTTCGAATTCTTTGATTATCTGTCAACTTTCTTTCTTTCTTCAAGTCGATTTTTATTAGCTACCGTCTATTATTCGGCTACAAATAAACGTGTAAACGGGATACGGCCGAAAGGCCCTTCGCCCACTCTGTGCCGTCTGCGGAGTTCACTCTTCGCAATTGGAAATTCGTTAAGTGGAACGTGCCTCCGATGACCGCGGTTGCCAAGTCTCTGCGAGTGGAGATGAGAGATAGGCCCACGTTCGGCCTACTGCACTTTGTTTCATTTCGACTAGTGATCGTCCCGCCGGAGCGAGACAGCAGAAAAATCGTCTATATACTCATCGATTCGGCCTTCTCCACGGAAATCTTTAGTAAAAGGCGAAAGATTTGTGCGTGAACTGAAGAAAGCCCAGAGTTGTCGTAAGTCGGCCCGACCTGTCGTGCCTTCAAGCCGGCTTCACCTTTGCTTGTGGTGTGGCGCTTGCCAGTGTTTCCGTTCTTAGAGGACGCCTTAAGGGTGCTGCATCGGCAGGAGGTATGAACTTGACACAAGGAATTACACGTTTCCCATCTACATCACCTAGTTCAGTGCGTACGTGTGAATTACTAGGAAGTTGCGTTCGTTGTCTCGGAGAGTGTGGTCGCTCTCTATCCAATGTTGTCTCTGTAGGCAGTACGTCGTAGTAGTGGCTTACGTTATATCTAGTTTCTTTCTACGGTAGTTCGAATTCTTTGATTATCTGTCAACTTTCTTTCTTTCTTCAAGTCGATTTTTATTAGCTACCGTCTATTATTCGGCTACAAATAAACGTGTAAACGGGATACGGCCGAAAGGCCCTTCGCCCACTCTGTGCCGTCTGCGGAGTTCACTCTTCGCAATTGGAAATTCGTTAAGTGGAACGTGCCTCCGATGACCGCGGTTGCCAAGTCTCTGCGAGTGGAGATGAGAGATAGGCCCACGTTCGGCCTACTGCACTTTGTTTCATTTCGACTAGTGATCGTCCCGCCGGAGCGAGACAGCAGAAAAATCGTCTATATACTCATCGATTCGGCCTTCTCCACGGAAATCTTTAGTAAAAGGCGAAAGATTTGTGCGTGAACTGAAGAAAGCCCAGAGTTGTCGTAAGTCGGCCCGACCTGTCGTGCCTTCAAGCCGGCTTCACCTTTGCTTGTGGTGTGGCGCTTGCCAGTGTTTCCGTTCTTAGAGGACGCCTTAAGGGTGCTGCATCGGCAGGAGGTATGAACTTGACACAAGGAATTACACGTTTCCCATCTACATCACCTAGTTCAGTGCGTACGTGTGAATTACTAGGAAGTTGCGTTCGTTGTCTCGGAGAGTGTGGTCGCTCTCTATCCAATGTTGTCTCTGTAGGCAGTACGTCGTAGTAGTGGCTTACGTTATATCTAGTTTCTTTCTACGGTAGTTCGAATTCTTTGATTATCTGTCAACTTTCTTTCTTTCTTCAAGTCGATTTTTATTAGCTACCGTCTATTATTCGGCTACAAATAAACGTGTAAACGGGATACGGCCGAAAGGCCCTTCGCCCACTCTGTGCCGTCTGCGGAGTTCACTCTTCGCAATTGGAAATTCGTTAAGTGGAACGTGCCTCCGATGACCGCGGTTGCCAAGTCTCTGCGAGTGGAGATGAGAGATAGGCCCACGTTCGGCCTACTGCACTTTGTTTCATTTCGACTAGTGATCGTCCCGCCGGAGCGAGACAGCAGAAAAATCGTCTATATACTCATCGATTCGGCCTTCTCCACGGAAATCTTTAGTAAAAGGCGAAAGATTTGTGCGTGAACTGAAGAAAGCCCAGAGTTGTCGTAAGTCGGCCCGACCTGTCGTGCCTTCAAGCCGGCTTCACCTTTGCTTGTGGTGTGGCGCTTGCCAGTGTTTCCGTTCTTAGAGGACGCCTTAAGGGTGCTGCATCGGCAGGAGGTATGAACTTGACACAAGGAATTACACGTTTCCCATCTACATCACCTAGTTCAGTGCGTACGTGTGAATTACTAGGAAGTTGCGTTCGTTGTCTCGGAGAGTGTGGTCGCTCTCTATCCAATGTTGTCTCTGTAGGCAGTACGTCGTAGTAGTGGCTTACGTTATATCTAGTTTCTTTCTACGGTAGTTCGAATTCTTTGATTATCTGTCAACTTTCTTTCTTTCTTCAAGTCGATTTTTATTAGCTACCGTCTATTATTCGGCTACAAATAAACGTGTAAACGGGATACGGCCGAAAGGCCCTTCGCCCACTCTGTGCCGTCTGCGGAGTTCACTCTTCGCAATTGGAAATTCGTTAAGTGGAACGTGCCTCCGATGACCGCGGTTGCCAAGTCTCTGCGAGTGGAGATGAGAGATAGGCCCACGTTCGGCCTACTGCACTTTGTTTCATTTCGACTAGTGATCGTCCCGCCGGAGCGAGACAGCAGAAAAATCGTCTATATACTCATCGATTCGGCCTTCTCCACGGAAATCTTTAGTAAAAGGCGAAAGATTTGTGCGTGAACTGAAGAAAGCCCAGAGTTGTCGTAAGTCGGCCCGACCTGTCGTGCCTTCAAGCCGGCTTCACCTTTGCTTGTGGTGTGGCGCTTGCCAGTGTTTCCGTTCTTAGAGGACGCCTTAAGGGTGCTGCATCGGCAGGAGGTATGAACTTGACACAAGGAATTACACGTTTCCCATCTACATCACCTAGTTCAGTGCGTACGTGTGAATTACTAGGAAGTTGCGTTCGTTGTCTCGGAGAGTGTGGTCGCTCTCTATCCAATGTTGTCTCTGTAGGCAGTACGTCGTAGTAGTGGCTTACGTTATATCTAGTTTCTTTCTACGGTAGTTCGAATTCTTTGATTATCTGTCAACTTTCTTTCTTTCTTCAAGTCGATTTTTATTAGCTACCGTCTATTATTCGGCTACAAATAAACGTGTAAACGGGATACGGCCGAAAGGCCCTTCGCCCACTCTGTGCCGTCTGCGGAGTTCACTCTTCGCAATTGGAAATTCGTTAAGTGGAACGTGCCTCCGATGACCGCGGTTGCCAAGTCTCTGCGAGTGGAGATGAGAGATAGGCCCACGTTCGGCCTACTGCACTTTGTTTCATTTCGACTAGTGATCGTCCCGCCGGAGCGAGACAGCAGAAAAATCGTCTATATACTCATCGATTCGGCCTTCTCCACGGAAATCTTTAGTAAAAGGCGAAAGATTTGTGCGTGAACTGAAGAAAGCCCAGAGTTGTCGTAAGTCGGCCCGACCTGTCGTGCCTTCAAGCCGGCTTCACCTTTGCTTGTGGTGTGGCGCTTGCCAGTGTTTCCGTTCTTAGAGGACGCCTTAAGGGTGCTGCATCGGCAGGAGGTATGAACTTGACACAAGGAATTACACGTTTCCCATCTACATCACCTAGTTCAGTGCGTACGTGTGAATTACTAGGAAGTTGCGTTCGTTGTCTCGGAGAGTGTGGTCGCTCTCTATCCAATGTTGTCTCTGTAGGCAGTACGTCGTAGTAGTGGCTTACGTTATATCTAGTTTCTTTCTACGGTAGTTCGAATTCTTTGATTATCTGTCAACTTTCTTTCTTTCTTCAAGTCGATTTTTATTAGCTACCGTCTATTATTCGGCTACAAATAAACGTGTAAACGGGATACGGCCGAAAGGCCCTTCGCCCACTCTGTGCCGTCTGCGGAGTTCACTCTTCGCAATTGGAAATTCGTTAAGTGGAACGTGCCTCCGATGACCGCGGTTGCCAAGTCTCTGCGAGTGGAGATGAGAGATAGGCCCACGTTCGGCCTACTGCACTTTGTTTCATTTCGACTAGTGATCGTCCCGCCGGAGCGAGACAGCAGAAAAATCGTCTATATACTCATCGATTCGGCCTTCTCCACGGAAATCTTTAGTAAAAGGCGAAAGATTTGTGCGTGAACTGAAGAAAGCCCAGAGTTGTCGTAAGTCGGCCCGACCTGTCGTGCCTTCAAGCCGGCTTCACCTTTGCTTGTGGTGTGGCGCTTGCCAGTGTTTCCGTTCTTAGAGGACGCCTTAAGGGTGCTGCATCGGCAGGAGGTATGAACTTGACACAAGGAATTACACGTTTCCCATCTACATCACCTAGTTCAGTGCGTACGTGTGAATTACTAGGAAGTTGCGTTCGTTGTCTCGGAGAGTGTGGTCGCTCTCTATCCAATGTTGTCTCTGTAGGCAGTACGTCGTAGTAGTGGCTTACGTTATATCTAGTTTCTTTCTACGGTAGTTCGAATTCTTTGATTATCTGTCAACTTTCTTTCTTTCTTCAAGTCGATTTTTATTAGCTACCGTCTATTATTCGGCTACAAATAAACGTGTAAACGGGATACGGCCGAAAGGCCCTTCGCCCACTCTGTGCCGTCTGCGGAGTTCACTCTTCGCAATTGGAAATTCGTTAAGTGGAACGTGCCTCCGATGACCGCGGTTGCCAAGTCTCTGCGAGTGGAGATGAGAGATAGGCCCACGTTCGGCCTACTGCACTTTGTTTCATTTCGACTAGTGATCGTCCCGCCGGAGCGAGACAGCAGAAAAATCGTCTATATACTCATCGATTCGGCCTTCTCCACGGAAATCTTTAGTAAAAGGCGAAAGATTTGTGCGTGAACTGAAGAAAGCCCAGAGTTGTCGTAAGTCGGCCCGACCTGTCGTGCCTTCAAGCCGGCTTCACCTTTGCTTGTGGTGTGGCGCTTGCCAGTGTTTCCGTTCTTAGAGGACGCCTTAAGGGTGCTGCATCGGCAGGAGGTATGAACTTGACACAAGGAATTACACGTTTCCCATCTACATCACCTAGTTCAGTGCGTACGTGTGAATTACTAGGAAGTTGCGTTCGTTGTCTCGGAGAGTGTGGTCGCTCTCTATCCAATGTTGTCTCTGTAGGCAGTACGTCGTAGTAGTGGCTTACGTTATATCTAGTTTCTTTCTACGGTAGTTCGAATTCTTTGATTATCTGTCAACTTTCTTTCTTTCTTCAAGTCGATTTTTATTAGCTACCGTCTATTATTCGGCTACAAATAAACGTGTAAACGGGATACGGCCGAAAGGCCCTTCGCCCACTCTGTGCCGTCTGCGGAGTTCACTCTTCGCAATTGGAAATTCGTTAAGTGGAACGTGCCTCCGATGACCGCGGTTGCCAAGTCTCTGCGAGTGGAGATGAGAGATAGGCCCACGTTCGGCCTACTGCACTTTGTTTCATTTCGACTAGTGATCGTCCCGCCGGAGCGAGACAGCAGAAAAATCGTCTATATACTCATCGATTCGGCCTTCTCCACGGAAATCTTTAGTAAAAGGCGAAAGATTTGTGCGTGAACTGAAGAAAGCCCAGAGTTGTCGTAAGTCGGCCCGACCTGTCGTGCCTTCAAGCCGGCTTCACCTTTGCTTGTGGTGTGGCGCTTGCCAGTGTTTCCGTTCTTAGAGGACGCCTTAAGGGTGCTGCATCGGCAGGAGGTATGAACTTGACACAAGGAATTACACGTTTCCCATCTACATCACCTAGTTCAGTGCGTACGTGTGAATTACTAGGAAGTTGCGTTCGTTGTCTCGGAGAGTGTGGTCGCTCTCTATCCAATGTTGTCTCTGTAGGCAGTACGTCGTAGTAGTGGCTTACGTTATATCTAGTTTCTTTCTACGGTAGTTCGAATTCTTTGATTATCTGTCAACTTTCTTTCTTTCTTCAAGTCGATTTTTATTAGCTACCGTCTATTATTCGGCTACAAATAAACGTGTAAACGGGATACGGCCGAAAGGCCCTTCGCCCACTCTGTGCCGTCTGCGGAGTTCACTCTTCGCAATTGGAAATTCGTTAAGTGGAACGTGCCTCCGATGACCGCGGTTGCCAAGTCTCTGCGAGTGGAGATGAGAGATAGGCCCACGTTCGGCCTACTGCACTTTGTTTCATTTCGACTAGTGATCGTCCCGCCGGAGCGAGACAGCAGAAAAATCGTCTATATACTCATCGATTCGGCCTTCTCCACGGAAATCTTTAGTAAAAGGCGAAAGATTTGTGCGTGAACTGAAGAAAGCCCAGAGTTGTCGTAAGTCGGCCCGACCTGTCGTGCCTTCAAGCCGGCTTCACCTTTGCTTGTGGTGTGGCGCTTGCCAGTGTTTCCGTTCTTAGAGGACGCCTTAAGGGTGCTGCATCGGCAGGAGGTATGAACTTGACACAAGGAATTACACGTTTCCCATCTACATCACCTAGTTCAGTGCGTACGTGTGAATTACTAGGAAGTTGCGTTCGTTGTCTCGGAGAGTGTGGTCGCTCTCTATCCAATGTTGTCTCTGTAGGCAGTACGTCGTAGTAGTGGCTTACGTTATATCTAGTTTCTTTCTACGGTAGTTCGAATTCTTTGATTATCTGTCAACTTTCTTTCTTTCTTCAAGTCGATTTTTATTAGCTACCGTCTATTATTCGGCTACAAATAAACGTGTAAACGGGATACGGCCGAAAGGCCCTTCGCCCACTCTGTGCCGTCTGCGGAGTTCACTCTTCGCAATTGGAAATTCGTTAAGTGGAACGTGCCTCCGATGACCGCGGTTGCCAAGTCTCTGCGAGTGGAGATGAGAGATAGGCCCACGTTCGGCCTACTGCACTTTGTTTCATTTCGACTAGTGATCGTCCCGCCGGAGCGAGACAGCAGAAAAATCGTCTATATACTCATCGATTCGGCCTTCTCCACGGAAATCTTTAGTAAAAGGCGAAAGATTTGTGCGTGAACTGAAGAAAGCCCAGAGTTGTCGTAAGTCGGCCCGACCTGTCGTGCCTTCAAGCCGGCTTCACCTTTGCTTGTGGTGTGGCGCTTGCCAGTGTTTCCGTTCTTAGAGGACGCCTTAAGGGTGCTGCATCGGCAGGAGGTATGAACTTGACACAAGGAATTACACGTTTCCCATCTACATCACCTAGTTCAGTGCGTACGTGTGAATTACTAGGAAGTTGCGTTCGTTGTCTCGGAGAGTGTGGTCGCTCTCTATCCAATGTTGTCTCTGTAGGCAGTACGTCGTAGTAGTGGCTTACGTTATATCTAGTTTCTTTCTACGGTAGTTCGAATTCTTTGATTATCTGTCAACTTTCTTTCTTTCTTCAAGTCGATTTTTATTAGCTACCGTCTATTATTCGGCTACAAATAAACGTGTAAACGGGATACGGCCGAAAGGCCCTTCGCCCACTCTGTGCCGTCTGCGGAGTTCACTCTTCGCAATTGGAAATTCGTTAAGTGGAACGTGCCTCCGATGACCGCGGTTGCCAAGTCTGTGCGAGTGGAGATGAGAGATAGGCCCACGTTCGGCCTACTGCACTTTGTTTCATTTCGACTAGTGATCGTCCCGCCGGAGCGAGACAGCAGAAAAATCGTCTATATACTCATCGATTCGGCCTTCTCCACGGAAATCTTTAGTAAAAGGCGAAAGATTTGTGCGTGAACTGAAGAAAGCCCAGAGTTGTCGTAAGTCGGCCCGACCTGTCGTGCCTTCAAGCCGGCTTCACCTTTGCTTGTGGTGTGGCGCTTGCCAGTGTTTCCGTTCTTAGAGGACGCCTTAAGGGTGCTGCATCGGCAGGAGTATGAACTTGACACAAGGAATTAACACGTTCCCATCTACATCACCTAGTTCAGTGCGTACGTGTGAATTACTAGGAAGTTGCGTTCGTTGTCTCGGAGAGTGTGGTCGTCTCGCTCTCTACCAATGTTGTTCTCTGTAAGGCGTAAGCGTCGTAGTAGTGGCTTACGTTATATCTAGTTTCTTTCTACGGTAGTTCGAATTCTTTGATTATCTGTCAACTTTCTTTCTTTCTCAAGTCAAGTCGATTTTTATTTAGCTACCGTCTATTATTCGGCTACAAATAAACGTGTAAACGGGATACGGCCGAAAGGCCCTTCGCCCCACTCTG
>JASGCC010003408.1:0-24096 GCA_030067915.1 Hydractinia echinata | reverse complement strand
GAGATTATTTGTGAATTTTTCTGTTCTTATTGTTGTGAAAATCTGTTGTCAAAGAACTACCTCTAATATATCAACTTATGATTTTCCTTCCCAATGAAATCCAGTAGGAGGTGAATGATTTGACTGCCAATTTTCTTTTTGTCATGTCGTGATTGTTAAAAAAAAATTTATTCATAATCCTGTCGATTAAAAAAATGCAACGACAAATTAAATTCTCCAATTTACCGCAGCCAACCGTATTTGAATTGTTACATAGGGTGCCCTGAAATGTCTGTATTTGATCAAAGGAGTCACCTCCATGCCCAGAAAGAGGGCGACGACTCGCAATGCAACCGTATTAGCGGGATTTCATCATTTCTATCCGGGGCGTTATTAACCGGCTATTGCCGATTTTTTCAACTTTGCTAACTTTGCAATTCTGTATAATTTCCAGCCGAAATGTTGATACCTAAGACAAGGGACTAAGAATTGTGTTCGAGAGGGCGAATGTCGAAAAGGTCAAGGCGGATACGGAAAAAGTAAATCTAAATACAAAAACGCTACTTTTGCGGGCGTTATTAATACAACATAAACTAAATGTTAATAGCATGTTAAGCAGCGGAAACGCATCCTTAGTTCTTAAAAAAGGGTTATGTTGACGTAAATTTGAAAGTAAATTCCAAAATTCATTTTTTATCTCTTCATCCGTGACGAAGAAGGCGTTGCGATGCAGCGCGTATTGCTACCTAAACCCGCAGAAGCGACCGTGTCACAGGTGAAGGAACGCCTTCTAGATGTGATGTAGTATACAACAAAAATGTTTTCGACATTGTGAGTTATCTAAAACAGTGAGACATTGTCAGAACGTCGTACAATCAACAGTCAAATGAACATCTTTCTCCGCTAGGCAATGCATCCTTCTGATGGAATTCAGCTCCTTTGTTTTACATTCATTGAATTTGAAGAGAATATCACCTCCACCGCCAAAGAGCGATCTCTTGAAAGTATAACACGCATGCATGATTGGGAGTTGTTGGTTTGGTCTCCGAAGACAAGAATAATGCGTGCGTGATTCGTGTGCAACCTAGTCCTACACCACTCCGATGAAAACCTTAAGTTATTTTAACAATGATCTCCATAGACCGTGTCAACATATTTCAATGCGATACCCACAAGAGTTTAAACAATGAATACTACAAGCACAATATGTTCCCCGGAGGCGAATTTACGTTGTAATTTGTAATCAGCCTGCTTGATTATAAGCGCCCTTTAATTAGACTAATTAGAGAGAAAGAGCGTATAAAGGAGGTTTTGACATAAAATGGATTATTTCGCACATCGACAAAATCAGAGCCGGAATCATGAGGAAATATCAGCTTTACGTGATTTGTTTTGTAGTTTTCGTTTTTGCCGCTGCCACAGGTAATTTATTGCTTCTTCATTGCCATTGCAGCCAATGTTTGATCGCAATACCCAAAAAACTGCATTTGTTCTCAATTTTTTAGCTACGAGAGTTTGCAGCGACAGAAATATCTTGTGCTCTGAGGTTAGATCAACTAGTTGTTCAAAGAAAAGAGTTTTCAGCGAGTGCCCAAGACTTTGCAACAAGTGCGGAGGTAATACGGCTTCTTACACTTAAGCGGGTTGTCAATGCATTTCAGTTGTGAACCTACCTAATTTGTTTCGTAGTAGCAAAATGTCAAAACATAAAGGCGTCAATGCGCGTTGATTGTGGCTATCATGGAATTAAAACGTTGGATTGCTTGAGAAAGGGCTGTTGTTATGGCGAATTGAAGGAAGTTGGCCCGTGGTGTTATCATCGAACAGGTAAATTTTCGATTATTGTTTCGGAGTTAACACTAACAATTTGGGCCACTAATATTTTTCCCAAATACTCTAGCAAACTGTCCCATGATTGAAGCAAAACAAAGAGAAGACTGTGGTTATTCTGGGATAAGCAAATCAGATTGCGTCAAAAAGGGATGCTGCTACAACGAGATCAAGGAAAAGGGACCGTGGTGTTATTACAGGCAAGGTAAGTCGTTCCGTTGTTATGTGATTAGGTATTTACAAAGCATTGCGTACTCTTTTATGCGTATTTTGTTTCCAGAAAAATGCCGGAAAATTGCAGCGAGAAAACGTCACGATTGTGGTTATCCGGGCATAACGAAGCGGGCATGCGAGAATAAAGGCTGTTGTTATAGTGAATTGCTAAATCAAAGTGGACCGTGGTGCTACCACCGCCTAGGTAAGCATAGAAGTACATTCTCCACAGTCGTCGCAAAATAACAATTTAATGCTGGTTTGTGTTGAATTTTTGTTAGAAAAATGTCTGCGCAAATCATCAAAACGTGTCGACTGTGGCTATCCTGGTATAACAGAATTGAAATGCATGCAAAAAGGTTGCTGCTATAATTCGTTGCCCGGTCGTGGGCCATGGTGTTACTATCGATGAGGTAAAAGTCGCGTACAGTTTTTTTAACCAAATAATTTCGGGCCACGAGTTTAATATATATTTCTTTTCATTTAGATACGAGGGCCTTCGAAAGATTATTTGTGAATTTTTCTGTTCTTATTGTTGTGAAAATCTGTTGTCAAAGAACTACCTCTAATATATCAACTTATGATTTTCCTTCCCAATGAAATCCAGTAGGAGGTGAATGATTTGACTGCCAATTTTCTTTTTGTCATGTCGTGATTGTTAAAAAAAAATTTATTCATAATCCTGTCGATTAAAAAAATGCAACGACAAATTAAATTCTCCAATTTACCGCAGCCAACCGTATTTGAATTGTTACATAGGGTGCCCTGAAATGTCTGTATTTGATCAAAGGAGTCACCTCCATGCCCAGAAAGAGGGCGACGACTCGCAATGCAACCGTATTAGCGGGATTTCATCATTTCTATCCGGGGCGTTATTAACCGGCTATTGCCGATTTTTTCAACTTTGCTAACTTTGCAATTCTGTATAATTTCCAGCCGAAATGTTGATACCTAAGACAAGGGACTAAGAATTGTGTTCGAGAGGGCGAATGTCGAAAAGGTCAAGGCGGATACGGAAAAAGTAAATCTAAATACAAAAACGCTACTTTTGCGGGCGTTATTAATACAACATAAACTAAATGTTAATAGCATGTTAAGCAGCGGAAACGCATCCTTAGTTCTTAAAAAAGGGTTATGTTGACGTAAATTTGAAAGTAAATTCCAAAATTCATTTTTTATCTCTTCATCCGTGACGAAGAAGGCGTTGCGATGCAGCGCGTATTGCTACCTAAACCCGCAGAAGCGACCGTGTCACAGGTGAAGGAACGCCTTCTAGATGTGATGTAGTATACAACAAAAATGTTTTCGACATTGTGAGTTATCTAAAACAGTGAGACATTGTCAGAACGTCGTACAATCAACAGTCAAATGAACATCTTTCTCCGCTAGGCAATGCATCCTTCTGATGGAATTCAGCTCCTTTGTTTTACATTCATTGAATTTGAAGAGAATATCACCTCCACCGCCAAAGAGCGATCTCTTGAAAGTATAACACGCATGCATGATTGGGAGTTGTTGGTTTGGTCTCCGAAGACAAGAATAATGCGTGCGTGATTCGTGTGCAACCTAGTCCTACACCACTCCGATGAAAACCTTAAGTTATTTTAACAATGATCTCCATAGACCGTGTCAACATATTTCAATGCGATACCCACAAGAGTTTAAACAATGAATACTACAAGCACAATATGTTCCCCGGAGGCGAATTTACGTTGTAATTTGTAATCAGCCTGCTTGATTATAAGCGCCCTTTAATTAGACTAATTAGAGAGAAAGAGCGTATAAAGGAGGTTTTGACATAAAATGGATTATTTCGCACATCGACAAAATCAGAGCCGGAATCATGAGGAAATATCAGCTTTACGTGATTTGTTTTGTAGTTTTCGTTTTTGCCGCTGCCACAGGTAATTTATTGCTTCTTCATTGCCATTGCAGCCAATGTTTGATCGCAATACCCAAAAAACTGCATTTGTTCTCAATTTTTTAGCTACGAGAGTTTGCAGCGACAGAAATATCTTGTGCTCTGAGGTTAGATCAACTAGTTGTTCAAAGAAAAGAGTTTTCAGCGAGTGCCCAAGACTTTGCAACAAGTGCGGAGGTAATACGGCTTCTTACACTTAAGCGGGTTGTCAATGCATTTCAGTTGTGAACCTACCTAATTTGTTTCGTAGTAGCAAAATGTCAAAACATAAAGGCGTCAATGCGCGTTGATTGTGGCTATCATGGAATTAAAACGTTGGATTGCTTGAGAAAGGGCTGTTGTTATGGCGAATTGAAGGAAGTTGGCCCGTGGTGTTATCATCGAACAGGTAAATTTTCGATTATTGTTTCGGAGTTAACACTAACAATTTGGGCCACTAATATTTTTCCCAAATACTCTAGCAAACTGTCCCATGATTGAAGCAAACAAACGAGAAGACTGTGGTTATTCTGGGATAAGCAAATCAGATTGCGTCAAAAAGGGATGCTGCTACAACGAGATCAAGGAAAAGGGACCGTGGTGTTATTACAGGCAAGGTAAGTCGTTCCGTTGTTATGTGATTAGGTATTTACAAAGCATTGCGTACTCTTTTATGCGTATTTTGTTTCCAGAAAAATGCCGGAAAATTGCAGCGAGAAAACGTCACGATTGTGGTTATCCGGGCATAACGAAGCGGGCATGCGAGAATAAAGGCTGTTGTTATAGTGAATTGCTAAATCAAAGTGGACCGTGGTGCTACCACCGCCTAGGTAAGCATAGAAGTACATTCTCCACAGTCGTCGCAAAATAACAATTTAATGCTGGTTTGTGTTGAATTTTTGTTAGAAAAATGTCTGCGCAAATCATCAAAACGTGTCGACTGTGGCTATCCTGGTATAACAGAATTGAAATGCATGCAAAAAGGTTGCTGCTATAATTCGTTGCCCGGTCGTGGGCCATGGTGTTACTATCGATGAGGTAAAAGTCGCGTACAGTTTTTTTAACCAAATAATTTCGGGCCACGAGTTTAATATATATTTCTTTTCATTTAGATACGAGGGCCTTCGAAAGATTATTTGTGAATTTTTCTGTTCTTATTGTTGTGAAAATCTGTTGTCAAAGAACTACCTCTAATATATCAACTTATGATTTTCCTTCCCAATGAAATCCAGTAGGAGGTGAATGATTTGACTGCCAATTTTCTTTTTGTCATGTCGTGATTGTTAAAAAAAAATTTATTCATAATCCTGTCGATTAAAAAAATGCAACGACAAATTAAATTCTCCAATTTACCGCAGCCAACCGTATTTGAATTGTTACATAGGGTGCCCTGAAATGTCTGTATTTGATCAAAGGAGTCACCTCCATGCCCAGAAAGAGGGCGACGACTCGCAATGCAACCGTATTAGCGGGATTTCATCATTTCTATCCGGGGCGTTATTAACCGGCTATTGCCGATTTTTTCAACTTTGCTAACTTTGCAATTCTGTATAATTTCCAGCCGAAATGTTGATACCTAAGACAAGGGACTAAGAATTGTGTTCGAGAGGGCGAATGTCGAAAAGGTCAAGGCGGATACGGAAAAAGTAAATCTAAATACAAAAACGCTACTTTTGCGGGCGTTATTAATACAACATAAACTAAATGTTAATAGCATGTTAAGCAGCGGAAACGCATCCTTAGTTCTTAAAAAAGGGTTATGTTGACGTAAATTCCAAAATTCATTTTTTATCTCTTCATCCGTGACGAAGAAGGCGTTGCGATGCAGCGCGTATTGCTACCTAAACCCGCAGAAGCGACCGTGTCACAGGTGAAGGAACGCCTTCTAGATGTGATGTAGTATACAACAAAAATGTTTTCGACATTGTGAGTTATCTAAAACAGTGAGACATTGTCAGAACGTCGTACAATCAACAGTCAAATGAACATCTTTCTCCGCTAGGCAATGCATCCTTCTGATGGAATTCAGCTCCTTTGTTTTACATTCATTGAATTTGAAGAGAATATCACCTCCACCGCCAAAGAGCGATCTCTTGAAAGTATAACACGCATGCATGATTGGGAGTTGTTGGTTTGGTCTCCGAAGACAAGAATAATGCGTGCGTGATTCGTGTGCAACCTAGTCCTACACCACTCCGATGAAAACCTTAAGTTATTTTAACAATGATCTCCATAGACCGTGTCAACATATTTCAATGCGATACCCACAAGAGTTTAAACAATGAATACTACAAGCACAATATGTTCCCCGGAGGCGAATTTACGTTGTAATTTGTAATCAGCCTGCTTGATTATAAGCGCCCTTTAATTAGACTAATTAGAGAGAAAGAGCGTATAAAGGAGGTTTTGACATAAAATGGATTATTTCGCACATCGACAAAATCAGAGCCGGAATCATGAGGAAATATCAGCTTTACGTGATTTGTTTTGTAGTTTTCGTTTTTGCCGCTGCCACAGGTAATTTATTGCTTCTTCATTGCCATTGCAGCCAATGTTTGATCGCAATACCCAAAAAACTGCATTTGTTCTCAATTTTTTAGCTACGAGAGTTTGCAGCGACAGAAATATCTTGTGCTCTGAGGTTAGATCAACTAGTTGTTCAAAGAAAAGAGTTTTCAGCGAGTGCCCAAGACTTTGCAACAAGTGCGGAGGTAATACGGCTTCTTACACTTAAGCGGGTTGTCAATGCATTTCAGTTGTGAACCTACCTAATTTGTTTCGTAGTAGCAAAATGTCAAAACATAAAGGCGTCAATGCGCGTTGATTGTGGCTATCATGGAATTAAAACGTTGGATTGCTTGAGAAAGGGCTGTTGTTATGGCGAATTGAAGGAAGTTGGCCCGTGGTGTTATCATCGAACAGGTAAATTTTCGATTATTGTTTCGGAGTTAACACTAACAATTTGGGCCACTAATATTTTTCCCAAATACTCTAGCAAACTGTCCATGATTGAAGCAAACAAACGAGAAGACTGTGGTTATTCTGGGATAAGCAAATCAGATTGCGTCAAAAAGGGATGCTGCTACAACGAGATCAAGGAAAAGGGACCGTGGTGTTATTACAGGCAAGGTAAGTCGTTCCGTTGTTATGTGATTAGGTATTTACAAAGCATTGCGTACTCTTTTATGCGTATTTTGTTTCCAGAAAAATGCCGGAAAATTGCAGCGAGAAAACGTCACGATTGTGGTTATCCGGGCATAACGAAGCGGGCATGCGAGAATAAAGGCTGTTGTTATAGTGAATTGCTAAATCAAAGTGGACCGTGGTGCTACCACCGCCTAGGTAAGCATAGAAGTACATTCTCCACAGTCGTCGCAAAATAACAATTTAATGCTGGTTTGTGTTGAATTTTTGTTAGAAAAATGTCTGCGCAAATCATCAAAACGTGTCGACTGTGGCTATCCTGGTATAACAGAATTGAAATGCATGCAAAAAGGTTGCTGCTATAATTCGTTGCCCGGTCGTGGGCCATGGTGTTACTATCGATGAGGTAAAAGTCGCGTACAGTTTTTTTAACCAAATAATTTCGGGCCACGAGTTTAATATATATTTCTTTTCATTTAGATACGAGGGCCTTCGAAAGATTATTTGTGAATTTTTCTGTTCTTATTGTTGTGAAAATCTGTTGTCAAAGAACTACCTCTAATATATCAACTTATGATTTTCCTTCCCAATGAAATCCAGTAGGAGGTGAATGATTTGACTGCCAATTTTCTTTTTGTCATGTCGTGATTGTTAAAAAAAAATTTATTCATAATCCTGTCGATTAAAAAAATGCAACGACAAATTAAATTCTCCAATTTACCGCAGCCAACCGTATTTGAATTGTTACATAGGGTGCCCTGAAATGTCTGTATTTGATCAAAGGAGTCACCTCCATGCCCAGAAAGAGGGCGACGACTCGCAATGCAACCGTATTAGCGGGATTTCATCATTTCTATCCGGGGCGTTATTAACCGGCTATTGCCGATTTTTTCAACTTTGCTAACTTTGCAATTCTGTATAATTTCCAGCCGAAATGTTGATACCTAAGACAAGGGACTAAGAATTGTGTTCGAGAGGGCGAATGTCGAAAAGGTCAAGGCGGATACGGAAAAAGTAAATCTAAATACAAAAACGCTACTTTTGCGGGCGTTATTAATACAACATAAACTAAATGTTAATAGCATGTTAAGCAGCGGAAACGCATCCTTAGTTCTTAAAAAAGGGTTATGTTGAGTAAATTCCAAAATTCATTTTTTATCTCTTCATCCGTGACGAAGAAGGCGTTGCGATGCAGCGCGTATTGCTACCTAAACCCGCAGAAGCGACCGTGTCACAGGTGAAGGAACGCCTTCTAGATGTGATGTAGTATACAACAAAAATGTTTTCGACATTGTGAGTTATCTAAAACAGTGAGACATTGTCAGAACGTCGTACAATCAACAGTCAAATGAACATCTTTCTCCGCTAGGCAATGCATCCTTCTGATGGAATTCAGCTCCTTTGTTTTACATTCATTGAATTTGAAGAGAATATCACCTCCACCGCCAAAGAGCGATCTCTTGAAAGTATAACACGCATGCATGATTGGGAGTTGTTGGTTTGGTCTCCGAAGACAAGAATAATGCGTGCGTGATTCGTGTGCAACCTAGTCCTACACCACTCCGATGAAAACCTTAAGTTATTTTAACAATGATCTCCATAGACCGTGTCAACATATTTCAATGCGATACCCACAAGAGTTTAAACAATGAATACTACAAGCACAATATGTTCCCCGGAGGCGAATTTACGTTGTAATTTGTAATCAGCCTGCTTGATTATAAGCGCCCTTTAATTAGACTAATTAGAGAGAAAGAGCGTATAAAGGAGGTTTTGACATAAAATGGATTATTTCGCACATCGACAAAATCAGAGCCGGAATCATGAGGAAATATCAGCTTTACGTGATTTGTTTTGTAGTTTTCGTTTTTGCCGCTGCCACAGGTAATTTATTGCTTCTTCATTGCCATTGCAGCCAATGTTTGATCGCAATACCCAAAAAACTGCATTTGTTCTCAATTTTTTAGCTACGAGAGTTTGCAGCGACAGAAATATCTTGTGCTCTGAGGTTAGATCAACTAGTTGTTCAAAGAAAAGAGTTTTCAGCGAGTGCCCAAGACTTTGCAACAAGTGCGGAGGTAATACGGCTTCTTACACTTAAGCGGGTTGTCAATGCATTTCAGTTGTGAACCTACCTAATTTGTTTCGTAGTAGCAAAATGTCAAAACATAAAGGCGTCAATGCGCGTTGATTGTGGCTATCATGGAATTAAAACGTTGGATTGCTTGAGAAAGGGCTGTTGTTATGGCGAATTGAAGGAAGTTGGCCCGTGGTGTTATCATCGAACAGGTAAATTTTCGATTATTGTTTCGGAGTTAACACTAACAATTTGGGCCACTAATATTTTTCCCAAATACTCTAGCAAACTGTCCCATGATTGAAGCAAACAAACGAGAAGACTGTGGTTATTCTGGGATAAGCAAATCAGATTGCGTCAAAAAGGGATGCTGCTACAACGAGATCAAGGAAAAGGGACCGTGGTGTTATTACAGGCAAGGTAAGTCGTTCCGTTGTTATGTGATTAGGTATTTACAAAGCATTGCGTACTCTTTTATGCGTATTTTGTTTCCAGAAAAATGCCGGAAAATTGCAGCGAGAAAACGTCACGATTGTGGTTATCCGGGCATAACGAAGCGGGCATGCGAGAATAAAGGCTGTTGTTATAGTGAATTGCTAAATCAAAGTGGACCGTGGTGCTACCACCGCCTAGGTAAGCATAGAAGTACATTCTCCACAGTCGTCGCAAAATAACAATTTAATGCTGGTTTGTGTTGAATTTTTGTTAGAAAAATGTCTGCGCAAATCATCAAAACGTGTCGACTGTGGCTATCCTGGTATAACAGAATTGAAATGCATGCAAAAAGGTTGCTGCTATAATTCGTTGCCCGGTCGTGGGCCATGGTGTTACTATCGATGAGGTAAAAGTCGCGTACAGTTTTTTTAACCAAATAATTTCGGGCCACGAGTTTAATATATATTTCTTTTCATTTAGATACGAGGGCCTTCGAAAGATTATTTGTGAATTTTTCTGTTCTTATTGTTGTGAAAATCTGTTGTCAAAGAACTACCTCTAATATATCAACTTATG
This sequence comes from Hydractinia echinata, assembly GCA_030067915.1. NCBI lineage: Eukaryota > Metazoa > Cnidaria > Hydrozoa > Anthoathecata > Hydractiniidae > Hydractinia > Hydractinia echinata. The sequence goes on along the minus strand of JASGCC010003408.1, from coordinate 13,942 downwards.
ATTTTCCTTCCCAATGAAATCCAGTAGGAGGTGAATGATTTGACTGCCAATTTTCTTTTTGTCATGTCGTGATTGTTAAAAAAAAATTTATTCATAATCCTGTCGATTAAAAAAATGCAACGACAAATTAAATTCTCCAATTTACCGCAGCCAACCGTATTTGAATTGTTACATAGGGTGCCCTGAAATGTCTGTATTTGATCAAAGGAGTCACCTCCATGCCCAGAAAGAGGGCGACGACTCGCAATGCAACCGTATTAGCGGGATTTCATCATTTCTATCCGGGGCGTTATTAACCGGCTATTGCCGATTTTTTCAACTTTGCTAACTTTGCAATTCTGTATAATTTCCAGCCGAAATGTTGATACCTAAGACAAGGGACTAAGAATTGTGTTCGAGAGGGCGAATGTCGAAAAGGTCAAGGCGGATACGGAAAAAGTAAATCTAAATACAAAAACGCTACTTTTGCGGGCGTTATTAATACAACATAAACTAAATGTTAATAGCATGTTAAGCAGCGGAAACGCATCCTTAGTTCTTAAAAAAGGGTTATGTTGACGTAAATTCCAAAATTCATTTTTTATCTCTTCATCCGTGACGAAGAAGGCGTTGCGATGCAGCGCGTATTGCTACCTAAACCCGCAGAAGCGACCGTGTCACAGGTGAAGGAACGCCTTCTAGATGTGATGTAGTATACAACAAAAATGTTTTCGACATTGTGAGTTATCTAAAACAGTGAGACATTGTCAGAACGTCGTACAATCAACAGTCAAATGAACATCTTTCTCCGCTAGGCAATGCATCCTTCTGATGGAATTCAGCTCCTTTGTTTTACATTCATTGAATTTGAAGAGAATATCACCTCCACCGCCAAAGAGCGATCTCTTGAAAGTATAACACGCATGCATGATTGGGAGTTGTTGGTTTGGTCTCCGAAGACAAGAATAATGCGTGCGTGATTCGTGTGCAACCTAGTCCTACACCACTCCGATGAAAACCTTAAGTTATTTTAACAATGATCTCCATAGACCGTGTCAACATATTTCAATGCGATACCCACAAGAGTTTAAACAATGAATACTACAAGCACAATATGTTCCCCGGAGGCGAATTTACGTTGTAATTTGTAATCAGCCTGCTTGATTATAAGCGCCCTTTAATTAGACTAATTAGAGAGAAAGAGCGTATAAAGGAGGTTTTGACATAAAATGGATTATTTCGCACATCGACAAAATCAGAGCCGGAATCATGAGGAAATATCAGCTTTACGTGATTTGTTTTGTAGTTTTCGTTTTTGCCGCTGCCACAGGTAATTTATTGCTTCTTCATTGCCATTGCAGCCAATGTTTGATCGCAATACCCAAAAAACTGCATTTGTTCTCAATTTTTTAGCTACGAGAGTTTGCAGCGACAGAAATATCTTGTGCTCTGAGGTTAGATCAACTAGTTGTTCAAAGAAAAGAGTTTTCAGCGAGTGCCCAAGACTTTGCAACAAGTGCGGAGGTAATACGGCTTCTTACACTTAAGCGGGTTGTCAATGCATTTCAGTTGTGAACCTACCTAATTTGTTTCGTAGTAGCAAAATGTCAAAACATAAAGGCGTCAATGCGCGTTGATTGTGGCTATCATGGAATTAAAACGTTGGATTGCTTGAGAAAGGGCTGTTGTTATGGCGAATTGAAGGAAGTTGGCCCGTGGTGTTATCATCGAACAGGTAAATTTTCGATTATTGTTTCGGAGTTAACACTAACAATTTGGGCCACTAATATTTTTCCCAAATACTCTAGCAAACTGTCCCATGATTGAAGCAAACAAACGAGAAGACTGTGGTTATTCTGGGATAAGCAAATCAGATTGCGTCAAAAAGGGATGCTGCTACAACGAGATCAAGGAAAAGGGACCGTGGTGTTATTACAGGCAAGGTAAGTCGTTCCGTTGTTATGTGATTAGGTATTTACAAAGCATTGCGTACTCTTTTATGCGTATTTTGTTTCCAGAAAAATGCCGGAAAATTGCAGCGAGAAAACGTCACGATTGTGGTTATCCGGGCATAACGAAGCGGGCATGCGAGAATAAAGGCTGTTGTTATAGTGAATTGCTAAATCAAAGTGGACCGTGGTGCTACCACCGCCTAGGTAAGCATAGAAGTACATTCTCCACAGTCGTCGCAAAATAACAATTTAATGCTGGTTTGTGTTGAATTTTTGTTAGAAAAATGTCTGCGCAAATCATCAAAACGTGTCGACTGTGGCTATCCTGGTATAACAGAATTGAAATGCATGCAAAAAGGTTGCTGCTATAATTCGTTGCCCGGTCGTGGGCCATGGTGTTACTATCGATGAGGTAAAAGTCGCGTACAGTTTTTTTAACCAAATAATTTCGGGCCACGAGTTTAATATATATTTCTTTTCATTTAGATACGAGGGCCTTCGAAAGATTATTTGTGAATTTTTCTGTTCTTATTGTTGTGAAAATCTGTTGTCAAAGAACTACCTCTAATATATCAACTTATGATTTTCCTTCCCAATGAAATCCAGTAGGAGGTGAATGATTTGACTGCCAATTTTCTTTTTGTCATGTCGTGATTGTTAAAAAAAAATTTATTCATAATCCTGTCGATTAAAAAAATGCAACGACAAATTAAATTCTCCAATTTACCGCAGCCAACCGTATTTGAATTGTTACATAGGGTGCCCTGAAATGTCTGTATTTGATCAAAGGAGTCACCTCCATGCCCAGAAAGAGGGCGACGACTCGCAATGCAACCGTATTAGCGGGATTTCATCATTTCTATCCGGGGCGTTATTAACCGGCTATTGCCGATTTTTTCAACTTTGCTAACTTTGCAATTCTGTATAATTTCCAGCCGAAATGTTGATACCTAAGACAAGGGACTAAGAATTGTGTTCGAGAGGGCGAATGTCGAAAAGGTCAAGGCGGATACGGAAAAAGTAAATCTAAATACAAAAACGCTACTTTTGCGGGCGTTATTAATACAACATAAACTAAATGTTAATAGCATGTTAAGCAGCGGAAACGCATCCTTAGTTCTTAAAAAAGGGTTATGTTGACGTAAATTCCAAAATTCATTTTTTATCTCTTCATCCGTGACGAAGAAGGCGTTGCGATGCAGCGCGTATTGCTACCTAAACCCGCAGAAGCGACCGTGTCACAGGTGAAGGAACGCCTTCTAGATGTGATGTAGTATACAACAAAAATGTTTTCGACATTGTGAGTTATCTAAAACAGTGAGACATTGTCAGAACGTCGTACAATCAACAGTCAAATGAACATCTTTCTCCGCTAGGCAATGCATCCTTCTGATGGAATTCAGCTCCTTTGTTTTACATTCATTGAATTTGAAGAGAATATCACCTCCACCGCCAAAGAGCGATCTCTTGAAAGTATAACACGCATGCATGATTGGGAGTTGTTGGTTTGGTCTCCGAAGACAAGAATAATGCGTGCGTGATTCGTGTGCAACCTAGTCCTACACCACTCCGATGAAAACCTTAAGTTATTTTAACAATGATCTCCATAGACCGTGTCAACATATTTCAATGCGATACCCACAAGAGTTTAAACAATGAATACTACAAGCACAATATGTTCCCCGGAGGCGAATTTACGTTGTAATTTGTAATCAGCCTGCTTGATTATAAGCGCCCTTTAATTAGACTAATTAGAGAGAAAGAGCGTATAAAGGAGGTTTTGACATAAAATGGATTATTTCGCACATCGACAAAATCAGAGCCGGAATCATGAGGAAATATCAGCTTTACGTGATTTGTTTTGTAGTTTTCGTTTTTGCCGCTGCCACAGGTAATTTATTGCTTCTTCATTGCCATTGCAGCCAATGTTTGATCGCAATACCCAAAAAACTGCATTTGTTCTCAATTTTTTAGCTACGAGAGTTTGCAGCGACAGAAATATCTTGTGCTCTGAGGTTAGATCAACTAGTTGTTCAAAGAAAAGAGTTTTCAGCGAGTGCCCAAGACTTTGCAACAAGTGCGGAGGTAATACGGCTTCTTACACTTAAGCGGGTTGTCAATGCATTTCAGTTGTGAACCTACCTAATTTGTTTCGTAGTAGCAAAATGTCAAAACATAAAGGCGTCAATGCGCGTTGATTGTGGCTATCATGGAATTAAAACGTTGGATTGCTTGAGAAAGGGCTGTTGTTATGGCGAATTGAAGGAAGTTGGCCCGTGGTGTTATCATCGAACAGGTAAATTTTCGATTATTGTTTCGGAGTTAACACTAACAATTTGGGCCACTAATATTTTTCCCAAATACTCTAGCAAACTGTCCCATGATTGAAGCAAACAAACGAGAAGACTGTGGTTATTCTGGGATAAGCAAATCAGATTGCGTCAAAAAGGGATGCTGCTACAACGAGATCAAGGAAAAGGGACCGTGGTGTTATTACAGGCAAGGTAAGTCGTTCCGTTGTTATGTGATTAGGTATTTACAAAGCATTGCGTACTCTTTTATGCGTATTTTGTTTCCAGAAAAATGCCGGAAAATTGCAGCGAGAAAACGTCACGATTGTGGTTATCCGGGCATAACGAAGCGGGCATGCGAGAATAAAGGCTGTTGTTATAGTGAATTGCTAAATCAAAGTGGACCGTGGTGCTACCACCGCCTAGGTAAGCATAGAAGTACATTCTCCACAGTCGTCGCAAAATAACAATTTAATGCTGGTTTGTGTTGAATTTTTGTTAGAAAAATGTCTGCGCAAATCATCAAAACGTGTCGACTGTGGCTATCCTGGTATAACAGAATTGAAATGCATGCAAAAAGGTTGCTGCTATAATTCGTTGCCCGGTCGTGGGCCATGGTGTTACTATCGATGAGGTAAAAGTCGCGTACAGTTTTTTTAACCAAATAATTTCGGGCCACGAGTTTAATATATATTTCTTTTCATTTAGATACGAGGGCCTTCGAAAGATTATTTGTGAATTTTTCTGTTCTTATTGTTGTGAAAATCTGTTGTCAAAGAACTACCTCTAATATATCAACTTATGATTTTCCTTCCCAATGAAATCCAGTAGGAGGTGAATGATTTGACTGCCAATTTTCTTTTTGTCATGTCGTGATTGTTAAAAAAAAATTTATTCATAATCCTGTCGATTAAAAAAATGCAACGACAAATTAAATTCTCCAATTTACCGCAGCCAACCGTATTTGAATTGTTACATAGGGTGCCCTGAAATGTCTGTATTTGATCAAAGGAGTCACCTCCATGCCCAGAAAGAGGGCGACGACTCGCAATGCAACCGTATTAGCGGGATTTCATCATTTCTATCCGGGGCGTTATTAACCGGCTATTGCCGATTTTTTCAACTTTGCTAACTTTGCAATTCTGTATAATTTCCAGCCGAAATGTTGATACCTAAGACAAGGGACTAAGAATTGTGTTCGAGAGGGCGAATGTCGAAAAGGTCAAGGCGGATACGGAAAAAGTAAATCTAAATACAAAAACGCTACTTTTGCGGGCGTTATTAATACAACATAAACTAAATGTTAATAGCATGTTAAGCAGCGGAAACGCATCCTTAGTTCTTAAAAAAGGGTTATGTTGACGTAAATTCCAAAATTCATTTTTTATCTCTTCATCCGTGACGAAGAAGGCGTTGCGATGCAGCGCGTATTGCTACCTAAACCCGCAGAAGCGACCGTGTCACAGGTGAAGGAACGCCTTCTAGATGTGATGTAGTATACAACAAAAATGTTTTCGACATTGTGAGTTATCTAAAACAGTGAGACATTGTCAGAACGTCGTACAATCAACAGTCAAATGAACATCTTTCTCCGCTAGGCAATGCATCCTTCTGATGGAATTCAGCTCCTTTGTTTTACATTCATTGAATTTGAAGAGAATATCACCTCCACCGCCAAAGAGCGATCTCTTGAAAGTATAACACGCATGCATGATTGGGAGTTGTTGGTTTGGTCTCCGAAGACAAGAATAATGCGTGCGTGATTCGTGTGCAACCTAGTCCTACACCACTCCGATGAAAACCTTAAGTTATTTTAACAATGATCTCCATAGACCGTGTCAACATATTTCAATGCGATACCCACAAGAGTTTAAACAATGAATACTACAAGCACAATATGTTCCCCGGAGGCGAATTTACGTTGTAATTTGTAATCAGCCTGCTTGATTATAAGCGCCCTTTAATTAGACTAATTAGAGAGAAAGAGCGTATAAAGGAGGTTTTGACATAAAATGGATTATTTCGCACATCGACAAAATCAGAGCCGGAATCATGAGGAAATATCAGCTTTACGTGATTTGTTTTGTAGTTTTCGTTTTTGCCGCTGCCACAGGTAATTTATTGCTTCTTCATTGCCATTGCAGCCAATGTTTGATCGCAATACCCAAAAAACTGCATTTGTTCTCAATTTTTTAGCTACGAGAGTTTGCAGCGACAGAAATATCTTGTGCTCTGAGGTTAGATCAACTAGTTGTTCAAAGAAAAGAGTTTTCAGCGAGTGCCCAAGACTTTGCAACAAGTGCGGAGGTAATACGGCTTCTTACACTTAAGCGGGTTGTCAATGCATTTCAGTTGTGAACCTACCTAATTTGTTTCGTAGTAGCAAAATGTCAAAACATAAAGGCGTCAATGCGCGTTGATTGTGGCTATCATGGAATTAAAACGTTGGATTGCTTGAGAAAGGGCTGTTGTTATGGCGAATTGAAGGAAGTTGGCCCGTGGTGTTATCATCGAACAGGTAAATTTTCGATTATTGTTTCGGAGTTAACACTAACAATTTGGGCCACTAATATTTTTCCCAAATACTCTAGCAAACTGTCCCATGATTGAAGCAAACAAACGAGAAGACTGTGGTTATTCTGGGATAAGCAAATCAGATTGCGTCAAAAAGGGATGCTGCTACAACGAGATCAAGGAAAAGGGACCGTGGTGTTATTACAGGCAAGGTAAGTCGTTCCGTTGTTATGTGATTAGGTATTTACAAAGCATTGCGTACTCTTTTATGCGTATTTTGTTTCCAGAAAAATGCCGGAAAATTGCAGCGAGAAAACGTCACGATTGTGGTTATCCGGGCATAACGAAGCGGGCATGCGAGAATAAAGGCTGTTGTTATAGTGAATTGCTAAATCAAAGTGGACCGTGGTGCTACCACCGCCTAGGTAAGCATAGAAGTACATTCTCCACAGTCGTCGCAAAATAACAATTTAATGCTGGTTTGTGTTGAATTTTTGTTAGAAAAATGTCTGCGCAAATCATCAAAACGTGTCGACTGTGGCTATCCTGGTATAACAGAATTGAAATGCATGCAAAAAGGTTGCTGCTATAATTCGTTGCCCGGTCGTGGGCCATGGTGTTACTATCGATGAGGTAAAAGTCGCGTACAGTTTTTTTAACCAAATAATTTCGGGCCACGAGTTTAATATATATTTCTTTTCATTTAGATACGAGGGCCTTCGAAAGATTATTTGTGAATTTTTCTGTTCTTATTGTTGTGAAAATCTGTTGTCAAAGAACTACCTCTAATATATCAACTTATGATTTTCCTTCCCAATGAAATCCAGTAGGAGGTGAATGATTTGACTGCCAATTTTCTTTTTGTCATGTCGTGATTGTTAAAAAAAAATTTATTCATAATCCTGTCGATTAAAAAAATGCAACGACAAATTAAATTCTCCAATTTACCGCAGCCAACCGTATTTGAATTGTTACATAGGGTGCCCTGAAATGTCTGTATTTGATCAAAGGAGTCACCTCCATGCCCAGAAAGAGGGCGACGACTCGCAATGCAACCGTATTAGCGGGATTTCATCATTTCTATCCGGGGCGTTATTAACCGGCTATTGCCGATTTTTTCAACTTTGCTAACTTTGCAATTCTGTATAATTTCCAGCCGAAATGTTGATACCTAAGACAAGGGACTAAGAATTGTGTTCGAGAGGGCGAATGTCGAAAAGGTCAAGGCGGATACGGAAAAAGTAAATCTAAATACAAAAACGCTACTTTTGCGGGCGTTATTAATACAACATAAACTAAATGTTAATAGCATGTTAAGCAGCGGAAACGCATCCTTAGTTCTTAAAAAAGGGTTATGTTGACGTAAATTTGAAAGTAAATTCCAAAATTCATTTTTTATCTCTTCATCCGTGACGAAGAAGGCGTTGCGATGCAGCGCGTATTGCTACCTAAACCCGCAGAAGCGACCGTGTCACAGGTGAAGGAACGCCTTCTAGATGTGATGTAGTATACAACAAAAATGTTTTCGACATTGTGAGTTATCTAAAACAGTGAGACATTGTCAGAACGTCGTACAATCAACAGTCAAATGAACATCTTTCTCCGCTAGGCAATGCATCCTTCTGATGGAATTCAGCTCCTTTGTTTTACATTCATTGAATTTGAAGAGAATATCACCTCCACCGCCAAAGAGCGATCTCTTGAAAGTATAACACGCATGCATGATTGGGAGTTGTTGGTTTGGTCTCCGAAGACAAGAATAATGCGTGCGTGATTCGTGTGCAACCTAGTCCTACACCACTCCGATGAAAACCTTAAGTTATTTTAACAATGATCTCCATAGACCGTGTCAACATATTTCAATGCGATACCCACAAGAGTTTAAACAATGAATACTACAAGCACAATATGTTCCCCGGAGGCGAATTTACGTTGTAATTTGTAATCAGCCTGCTTGATTATAAGCGCCCTTTAATTAGACTAATTAGAGAGAAAGAGCGTATAAAGGAGGTTTTGACATAAAATGGATTATTTCGCACATCGACAAAATCAGAGCCGGAATCATGAGGAAATATCAGCTTTACGTGATTTGTTTTGTAGTTTTCGTTTTTGCCGCTGCCACAGGTAATTTATTGCTTCTTCATTGCCATTGCAGCCAATGTTTGATCGCAATACCCAAAAAACTGCATTTGTTCTCAATTTTTTAGCTACGAGAGTTTGCAGCGACAGAAATATCTTGTGCTCTGAGGTTAGATCAACTAGTTGTTCAAAGAAAAGAGTTTTCAGCGAGTGCCCAAGACTTTGCAACAAGTGCGGAGGTAATACGGCTTCTTACACTTAAGCGGGTTGTCAATGCATTTCAGTTGTGAACCTACCTAATTTGTTTCGTAGTAGCAAAATGTCAAAACATAAAGGCGTCAATGCGCGTTGATTGTGGCTATCATGGAATTAAAACGTTGGATTGCTTGAGAAAGGGCTGTTGTTATGGCGAATTGAAGGAAGTTGGCCCGTGGTGTTATCATCGAACAGGTAAATTTTCGATTATTGTTTCGGAGTTAACACTAACAATTTGGGCCACTAATATTTTTCCCAAATACTCTAGCAAACTGTCCCATGATTGAAGCAAACAAACGAGAAGACTGTGGTTATTCTGGGATAAGCAAATCAGATTGCGTCAAAAAGGGATGCTGCTACAACGAGATCAAGGAAAAGGGACCGTGGTGTTATTACAGGCAAGGTAAGTCGTTCCGTTGTTATGTGATTAGGTATTTACAAAGCATTGCGTACTCTTTTATGCGTATTTTGTTTCCAGAAAAATGCCGGAAAATTGCAGCGAGAAAACGTCACGATTGTGGTTATCCGGGCATAACGAAGCGGGCATGCGAGAATAAAGGCTGTTGTTATAGTGAATTGCTAAATCAAAGTGGACCGTGGTGCTACCACCGCCTAGGTAAGCATAGAAGTACATTCTCCACAGTCGTCGCAAAATAACAATTTAATGCTGGTTTGTGTTGAATTTTTGTTAGAAAAATGTCTGCGCAAATCATCAAAACGTGTCGACTGTGGCTATCCTGGTATAACAGAATTGAAATGCATGCAAAAAGGTTGCTGCTATAATTCGTTGCCCGGTCGTGGGCCATGGTGTTACTATCGATGAGGTAAAAGTCGCGTACAGTTTTTTTAACCAAATAATTTCGGGCCACGAGTTTAATATATATTTCTTTTCATTTAGATACGAGGGCCTTCGAAAGATTATTTGTGAATTTTTCTGTTCTTATTGTTGTGAAAATCTGTTGTCAAAGAACTACCTCTAATATATCAACTTATGATTTTCCTTCCCAATGAAATCCAGTAGGAGGTGAATGATTTGACTGCCAATTTTCTTTTTGTCATGTCGTGATTGTTAAAAAAAAATTTATTCATAATCCTGTCGATTAAAAAAATGCAACGACAAATTAAATTCTCCAATTTACCGCAGCCAACCGTATTTGAATTGTTACATAGGGTGCCCTGAAATGTCTGTATTTGATCAAAGGAGTCACCTCCATGCCCAGAAAGAGGGCGACGACTCGCAATGCAACCGTATTAGCGGGATTTCATCATTTCTATCCGGGGCGTTATTAACCGGCTATTGCCGATTTTTTCAACTTTGCTAACTTTGCAATTCTGTATAATTTCCAGCCGAAATGTTGATACCTAAGACAAGGGACTAAGAATTGTGTTCGAGAGGGCGAATGTCGAAAAGGTCAAGGCGGATACGGAAAAAGTAAATCTAAATACAAAAACGCTACTTTTGCGGGCGTTATTAATACAACATAAACTAAATGTTAATAGCATGTTAAGCAGCGGAAACGCATCCTTAGTTCTTAAAAAAGGGTTATGTTGACGTAAATTCCAAAATTCATTTTTTATCTCTTCATCCGTGACGAAGAAGGCGTTGCGATGCAGCGCGTATTGCTACCTAAACCCGCAGAAGCGACCGTGTCACAGGTGAAGGAACGCCTTCTAGATGTGATGTAGTATACAACAAAAATGTTTTCGACATTGTGAGTTATCTAAAACAGTGAGACATTGTCAGAACGTCGTACAATCAACAGTCAAATGAACATCTTTCTCCGCTAGGCAATGCATCCTTCTGATGGAATTCAGCTCCTTTGTTTTACATTCATTGAATTTGAAGAGAATATCACCTCCACCGCCAAAGAGCGATCTCTTGAAAGTATAACACGCATGCATGATTGGGAGTTGTTGGTTTGGTCTCCGAAGACAAGAATAATGCGTGCGTGATTCGTGTGCAACCTAGTCCTACACCACTCCGATGAAAACCTTAAGTTATTTTAACAATGATCTCCATAGACCGTGTCAACATATTTCAATGCGATACCCACAAGAGTTTAAACAATGAATACTACAAGCACAATATGTTCCCCGGAGGCGAATTTACGTTGTAATTTGTAATCAGCCTGCTTGATTATAAGCGCCCTTTAATTAGACTAATTAGAGAGAAAGAGCGTATAAAGGAGGTTTTGACATAAAATGGATTATTTCGCACATCGACAAAATCAGAGCCGGAATCATGAGGAAATATCAGCTTTACGTGATTTGTTTTGTAGTTTTCGTTTTTGCCGCTGCCACAGGTAATTTATTGCTTCTTCATTGCCATTGCAGCCAATGTTTGATCGCAATACCCAAAAAACTGCATTTGTTCTCAATTTTTTAGCTACGAGAGTTTGCAGCGACAGAAATATCTTGTGCTCTGAGGTTAGATCAACTAGTTGTTCAAAGAAAAGAGTTTTCAGCGAGTGCCCAAGACTTTGCAACAAGTGCGGAGGTAATACGGCTTCTTACACTTAAGCGGGTTGTCAATGCATTTCAGTTGTGAACCTACCTAATTTGTTTCGTAGTAGCAAAATGTCAAAACATAAAGGCGTCAATGCGCGTTGATTGTGGCTATCATGGAATTAAAACGTTGGATTGCTTGAGAAAGGGCTGTTGTTATGGCGAATTGAAGGAAGTTGGCCCGTGGTGTTATCATCGAACAGGTAAATTTTCGATTATTGTTTCGGAGTTAACACTAACAATTTGGGCCACTAATATTTTTCCCAAATACTCTAGCAAACTGTCCCATGATTGAAGCAAACAAACGAGAAGACTGTGGTTATTCTGGGATAAGCAAATCAGATTGCGTCAAAAAGGGATGCTGCTACAACGAGATCAAGGAAAAGGGACCGTGGTGTTATTACAGGCAAGGTAAGTCGTTCCGTTGTTATGTGATTAGGTATTTACAAAGCATTGCGTACTCTTTTATGCGTATTTTGTTTCCAGAAAAATGCCGGAAAATTGCAGCGAGAAAACGTCACGATTGTGGTTATCCGGGCATAACGAAGCGGGCATGCGAGAATAAAGGCTGTTGTTATAGTGAATTGCTAAATCAAAGTGGACCGTGGTGCTACCACCGCCTAGGTAAGCATAGAAGTACATTCTCCACAGTCGTCGCAAAATAACAATTTAATGCTGGTTTGTGTTGAATTTTTGTTAGAAAAATGTCTGCGCAAATCATCAAAACGTGTCGACTGTGGCTATCCTGGTATAACAGAATTGAAATGCATGCAAAAAGGTTGCTGCTATAATTCGTTGCCCGGTCGTGGGCCATGGTGTTACTATCGATGAGGTAAAAGTCGCGTACAGTTTTTTTAACCAAATAATTTCGGGCCACGAGTTTAATATATATTTCTTTTCATTTAGATACGAGGGCCTTCGAAAGATTATTTGTGAATTTTTCTGTTCTTATTGTTGTGAAAATCTGTTGTCAAAGAACTACCTCTAATATATCAACTTATGATTTTCCTTCCCAATGAAATCCAGTAGGAGGTGAATGATTTGACTGCCAATTTTCTTTTTGTCATGTCGTGATTGTTAAAAAAAAATTTATTCATAATCCTGTCGATTAAAAAAATGCAACGACAAATTAAATTCTCCAATTTACCGCAGCCAACCGTATTTGAATTGTTACATAGGGTGCCCTGAAATGTCTGTATTTGATCAAAGGAGTCACCTCCATGCCCAGAAAGAGGGCGACGACTCGCAATGCAACCGTATTAGCGGGATTTCATCATTTCTATCCGGGGCGTTATTAACCGGCTATTGCCGATTTTTTCAACTTTGCTAACTTTGCAATTCTGTATAATTTCCAGCCGAAATGTTGATACCTAAGACAAGGGACTAAGAATTGTGTTCGAGAGGGCGAATGTCGAAAAGGTCAAGGCGGATACGGAAAAAGTAAATCTAAATACAAAAACGCTACTTTTGCGGGCGTTATTAATACAACATAAACTAAATGTTAATAGCATGTTAAGCAGCGGAAACGCATCCTTAGTTCTTAAAAAAGGGTTATGTTGACGTAAATTCCAAAATTCATTTTTTATCTCTTCATCCGTGACGAAGAAGGCGTTGCGATGCAGCGCGTATTGCTACCTAAACCCGCAGAAGCGACCGTGTCACAGGTGAAGGAACGCCTTCTAGATGTGATGTAGTATACAACAAAAATGTTTTCGACATTGTGAGTTATCTAAAACAGTGAGACATTGTCAGAACGTCGTACAATCAACAGTCAAATGAACATCTTTCTCCGCTAGGCAATGCATCCTTCTGATGGAATTCAGCTCCTTTGTTTTACATTCATTGAATTTGAAGAGAATATCACCTCCACCGCCAAAGAGCGATCTCTTGAAAGTATAACACGCATGCATGATTGGGAGTTGTTGGTTTGGTCTCCGAAGACAAGAATAATGCGTGCGTGATTCGTGTGCAACCTAGTCCTACACCACTCCGATGAAAACCTTAAGTTATTTTAACAATGATCTCCATAGACCGTGTCAACATATTTCAATGCGATACCCACAAGAGTTTAAACAATGAATACTACAAGCACAATATGTTCCCCGGAGGCGAATTTACGTTGTAATTTGTAATCAGCCTGCTTGATTATAAGCGCCCTTTAATTAGACTAATTAGAGAGAAAGAGCGTATAAAGGAGGTTTTGACATAAAATGGATTATTTCGCACATCGACAAAATCAGAGCCGGAATCATGAGGAAATATCAGCTTTACGTGATTTGTTTTGTAGTTTTCGTTTTTGCCGCTGCCACAGGTAATTTATTGCTTCTTCATTGCCATTGCAGCCAATGTTTGATCGCAATACCCAAA
>JASGCC010003407.1:0-12911 GCA_030067915.1 Hydractinia echinata | reverse complement strand
GTCGTTGTCGCTTCGTGTCACGCGGAATCCGGAGTAACTACTCAAGGAGAACATTTTGGTCCAGATGTCCGTAAATTTAGATCATGTTAAGAACATTTAAGGCTTTGTCATACTAGGAAGCACTGATTATCATTATGATCGAGTCGGGACTGCTCGGACATCGTAGACTCTGTTTGCTCAACCAAGACAATCACCCGTTGCTGTTTTCCATCAGAAAGCTTGCATTGTGCATTCGTTAGACCAGGCCAGGTGTTAAAAAGCAGGTCTTCCCTAAGCATACCCGTGTTCTCAGAGAAGGTTACAGCTTACAAGTTTTACATTGCTTCTGCAGCATTACCAAGGATAGTCCAAAGATTTTTGCTTCTTTTAGCGTTGCACTGAAAGATTCTCCTTCAAAGTTCAAAAGTCGTAAAATAAGGAGAAAGTTAAAAACAATTGAAGAACATTTTGAAATTTCAAATCTGAAAAGTTAAGAACATTTGATGAAGTATCCTGCCATGTTGAGCGTTCTTATGAGAAAAACCCGTGTTGTACAGTCATCTTCGTCGTAGTAAATTCGCGCTTGCAGGCGTTCAATAATTCTCGCACATGCGCGGTAGGAGCAAATTAATCGAAACCATAAGCAATAAAAACACGCGCAGTATGACCTCTGTGCGCGATGTTGAACAGGTTACAGTTAAAAAAAACTCACACTATTTCTAGTCCCTGAGTTTAAGGTATGTATCATCTCTACGTTATTCATCATTTTCGAATTTTTCGTTTCGGTTGGGGTTCGCGGAAAATTTAGAAAAAGGAAAAAAATTTTGTGGTGGTGTCGTGTCACGACGGAATCCGGAGTAACTACTCCAAAGAACATTTAGCTCCAGATGTCCGTAAATTTAGATCATGTTAAGAACATTTAAGGCTTTGTCAATACTAGAAGCACTGATTATCATTATGATCGAGTCGGGACTGCTTGGACATCGTAGACTCGTTTTCTCAGTCCAGACAATCACCCGTTGCCGTTTCCATCAGAAAGCTGCATTGTGCATTCGTTAGACAGGCCAGGTGTTAAAAAGCAGGTCTTCCCTAACCATACCCGTGTTCTCAGAGAAGGTTACAGCTTACAAGTTTTACATTGCTTCTGCAGCATCACCAAGGATGGTCAAAGATTTTGCTTCTTTTAGCGTTGCACTGAAATTCTCCTTTAAAGTTCAAAAGTCGCAAAATAAGGAGAAAGTTAAAAACAATTTAAGAACATTTTGAAATTTCAAACGGAAAAGCTAAGAACATTTGATGAAGTATCCTGCCATGTTGAGCGTTCTTAAGAGAAAAACCCGTGTTGTACAGTCATTTCGTCGTACTAAATTCGCGCCTGCAGGCGTTCAATAATTCTCGCACATGCGCAGTAGCAGCAAATTAATCGAAACCATAAGCATTAAAAACACGCGCAGTATGGCCTGTGTGCGCCGATGTTGAACAGGTTACAGTTAAAAACTTCCCCGTATTTTCTAGGTCCCTGAGTTAAGGTTATGGTATCATTCTTCTACGTTATTCTTCATTTTCGGAATTTGTCGTTTCGGTTGGGAGTCGGGAAACTTAGGAAAAGGAAAGAATTTTTTTAGTGGTTGTGTGGTGTCACACGGAATGCCGGAGTATACTACTTCCCAAACAGAACATTTTAGCTCCAGACTGTCCGTAAATTTAGATCATCTTAAGAACATTTAAAGCTTGTAAATACTAGAAGCACCTGATTATCATTTATGATCGAGTGCGAGACTGCTCGTACATCGTATACTCGGTTTTCTCAGTCCAGAAAATCACCCGTTGCTTTGTTTTCATCAGAAAATTTGCATTGTGCATTCCGTTAGACTGGCCAGGTGTTAAAAAGCAGGTCTTCCCTAACGATACCGGTGTTCTCAGAGAAGGTTACAGCTTACAAGTTTTACATTGCTTCTGCAGCATTACCAAGGATGGTCAAAACTTTTGCTTCTTTTAGCCTTGCACGGAAACTCTCCTTAAAGTTCAAAAGTCGCAAAATAAGGAGAAAGTTAAAAACAATTGAGAACATTTTGAAATTTCAAATCAGAAAAGTTAGGAACATTTGATGAAGTATCCTGCCATGTTGAGCGTTCTTATGAGAAAAACCCGTGTTGTACAGTCATCTTCGTCGTAGTAAATTTGCGCTTGCAGGCGTTCAATAATTCTCGCAACATGCGCGGTAGGAGCAAATTAATCGAAACCATAAAGCAATAAAAACACGCGCAGTAATGACCTCTGTGCGCGATGTTGAGCAGGTTACAGTTAAAAAAACTCACACTATTTCTAGGTCCTGAGTTAAGGTATGTATCCTCTCTACGTTATTCATCATTTTCGGAATTTTCCGTTTCGGTTGGGGTTCGGGAAAATTTAGAAAAAGGAAAAAAATTTTTGTGGTGGTGTGGTGTCACACGGAATCCGGAGTAACTACTCCAAAAGAACATTTAGCTCCAGATGTCCGTAAATTTAGATCATGTTAAGAACATTTAAAGCTTTGTAAATACTAGGAAGCACTGATTATCATTATGATCGAGTCGGGACTGCTCGGACATCGTAGACTTGGTTTTCTCAGGCCAGACAATCACCCGTTGCTGTTTTCCATCAGAAAGCTTGCATTGTGCATTCGTTACACAGGTCAGGTGTTAAAAAGCAGGTCTACCCAAAGCATACCCGTGTTCTCAGAGAAGGTTACAGCTTACAAGTTTTACATTGCTTCTGCAGCAGTACAAAGGATGGTGAAAGATTTTTGCTTCTTTTAGCGTTGCACTGAAATTCTCCTTTAAAGTTCAAAAGTCGCAAAATAAGGAGAAAGTTAAAAACAATTTGAGAACATTTTGAAATTTCAAATCGGAAAAGTTAAGAACATTTGATGAAGTATCCTGCCATGTTGAGCGTTCTTATGAAAAAAACCCGTGTTTTACAGTCATTTTCATCGTACTAAATTCGCGCTTGCAGGCGTTCAATAATTCTCGCACATGCGCAGTAAGAGCAAATTAATCGAAACCATAAGCAATAAAAACACGCGCAGTATGGCCTCTGTACGCGATGTTGAACAGGTTACAGATAAAAAAAACTCACACTATTTCTAGGTCCCTAAGTTTAAGGTATGTAGCATCTCTACGGTATTCGCCATTTTCGCAATTTTGCGTTTTGGTTGGGGGTCGGAAAATTTAGCAAAAGAAAAGAATTTTTTGTGGTTGTGTGGTGTCACACGGAATCCGGAGTAACTACTCCGAAAGAACATTTAGCTCCAGATGTCCGTAAATTTAGATCATGTTAAGAACATTTAAGGCTGTGTAAATACTAGGAAGCACTGATTATCATTATGATCGAGTCGGGTCTGCTCGGACATCGTAGACTCTGTTTCCTCAACCAAGACATTCTCCGTTGCTGTTTTCCATCAGAAAGCTTGCATTGTGCATTCGTTAGACAGGCCAGGTATTAAAAAGCAGGTCTTTCCTTAAGCATACCCGTGTTCTCAGAGAAGGTTACAGCTTACATGTTTTACATTGCTTATGCAGCATTACCAAGGATGGTCAAAGATTTTTGCTTCCTTTAGCGTTGCACTGAAAGTCCCCTTTAAAGTTCAAAAGTCGTAAAATAAGGAGAAAGTTAAAAACAATTGAAGAACATTTTGAAATTTCAAATCGGAAAAGTTAAGAACATTTGATGAAGTATCCAGCCATGTTGAGCGTTTTTATGAGAAAAAGCCGTGTAGTACAGTCATCTTTGTCGTAGTAAATTCGCGCTTGCAGGCGTTCAATAATTCTCGCACATGCGCGGTAGGAGCAAATTAATCGAAACCATAAGCAATAAAAACACGCGCAGTATGACCTCTGTGCGCGATGTTGAACAGGTTACAGTTAAAAAAAACTCACACTATTTCTAGGTCCCTGAGTTTAAGGTATGTATCATCTCTACGTTATTCATCATTTTCGGAATTTTTCGTTTCGGTTGGGGTTCGGAATATTTTAGAAAAAGGAAAAAAATTTTTGTGGTGGTGTCGTGTCACACGGAATCTGGAGTAACTACTCCAAAAGAACATTTAGCTCCAAAAAACCCGTGTTTTACATTCATCTTCGTCGTAGTAAATTCGCGCTTGCAGGCGTTCATAATTCTCGCACATGCCCAGTAGGAGCAAATTAATCGAAACCATAAGCAATAAAAACACGCGCAGTATGGCCTCTGTACGCGATGTTGAACAGGTTACAGATAAAAAAACTCACACTATTTCTAGGTCCCTGAGTTTAAGGTATGTATCATCTCTACGGTATTCGCATTTTCGGAATTTTTCGTTTCGGTTGGGGTCGGAAAATTTAGCAAAAGAAAAGAATTTTTTGTGGTTGTGTGGTGTCACACGGAATCCGGAGTAACTACTCCAAAAGAACATTTAGCTCCAGATGTCCGTAAATTTAGATCATGTTAAGAACATTTAAGGCTTTGTAAATACTAGGAAGCACTGATTATCATTATGATCGAGTCGGGACTGCTCGGACATCGTAGACTCTGTTTCTCACCAGACAATCACCCGTTGCTGTTTTCCATCAGAAAGCTTGCATTGTGCATTCGTTAGACAGGCCAGGTGTTAAAAAGCAGGTCTTCCCTAAGCATACCCGTGTTCTCAGAGAAGGTTACAGCTTACAAGTTTTACATTGCTTCTGCAGCAGTACCAAGGATGGTCAAAGATTTTTGCTTCTTTTAGCGTTGCACTGAAATTCTCCTTTAAAGTTCAAAAGTCGCAAAATAAGGAGAAAGTTAAAAACAATTTGAGAACATTTTGAAATTTCAAATCGGAAAAGTTAAGAACATTTGATGAAGTATCCTGCCATGTTGAGCGTTCTTATGAGAAAAACCCGTGTTGTACAGTCATCTTCGTCGTAGTAAATTCGCGCTTGCAGGCGTTCAATAATTCTCGCACATGCGCAGTAGGAGCAAATTAATCGAAACCATAAGCAATAAAAACACGCGCAGTATGGCCTCTGTGCGCGATGTTGAACAGGTTACAGTTAAAAAAACTCACACTATTTCTAGGTCCCTGAGTTTAAGGTATGTATCATCTCTACGTTATTCGTCATTTTCGGAATTTTTCGTTTCGGTTGGGGTCGGGAAAATTTAGCAAAAGGAAAAATTTTTTGTGGTTGTGTGTGTCACACGGAATCCGGAGTAACTACTCCAAAAGAACATTTAGCTCCAGATGTCCGTAAATTTAGATCATGTTAAGAACATTTAAGGCTTTGTCAATACTAGGAAGCACTGATTATCATTATGATCGAGTCGGGACTGCTCGGACATCGTAGACTCGGTTTTCTCAGTCCAGACAATCACCCGTTGCTGTTTTCCATCAGAAAGCTTGCATTGTGCATTCGTTAGACAGGCCAGGTGTTAAAAAGCAGGTCTTCCCTAAGCATACCCGTGTTCTCAGAGAAGGTTACAGCTTACAAGTTTTACATTGCTTCTGCAGCAGTACCAAGGATGGTCAAAGATTTTTGCTTCTTTTAGCGTTGCACTGAAATTCTCCTTTAAAGTTCAAAAGTCGCAAAATAAGGAGAAAGGTAAAAACAATTTACGAACATTTTGAAATTTCAAATCGGAAAAGCTAAGAACATTTGATGAAGTATCCTGCCATGTTGAGCGTTCTTAAGAGAAAAACCCGTGTTGTACAGTCATCTTCGTCGTAGTAAATTCGCGCTTGCAGGCGTTCAATAATTCTCGCACATGCGCGGTAGGAGCAAATTAATCGAAACCATAAGCAATAAAAACACGCGCAGTATGACCTCTGTGCGCGATGTTGAACAGGTTACAGTTAAAAAAACTCACACTATTTCTAGGTCCCTGAGTTTAAGGTATGTATCATCTCTACGTTATTCTCATTTTCGGAATTTTTCGTTTCGGTTGGGGTCGGGAAAATTTAGCAAAAGGAAAGAATTTTTTGTGGTTGTGTGGTGTCACACGGAATCCGGAGTAACTACTCCAAAAGAACATTTAGCTCCAGATGTCCGTAAATTTAGATCATGTTAAGAACATTTAAGGCTTTGTCAATACTAGGAAGCACTGATTATCATTATGATCGAGTCGGGACTGCTCGGACATCGTAGACTCGGTTTTCTCAGTCCAGACAATCACCCGTTGCCGTTTTCCATCAGAAAGTTTGCATTGTGCATTCGTTAGACAGGCCAGGTGTTAAAAAGCAGGTCTTCCCTAAGCATACCCGTGTTCTCAGAGAAGGTTACAGCTTACAAGTTTTACATTGCTTCTGCAGCAGTACCAAGGATGGTCAAAGATTTTGCTTCTTTTAGCGTTGCACTGAAATTCTCCTTTAAAGTTCAAAAGTCGCAAAATAAGGAGAAAGTTAAAAACAATTTGAGAACATTTTGAAATTTCAAATCGGAAAAGTTAAGAACATTTGATGAAGTATCCTGCCATGTTGAGCGTTCTTATGAGAAAAACCCGTGTTGTACAGTCATCTTCGTCGTAGTAAATTCGCGCTTGCAGGCGTTCAATAATTCTCGCACATGCGCAGTAGGAGCAAATTAATCGAAACCATAAGCAATAAAAACACGCGCAGTATGGCCTCTGTGCGCGATGTTGAACAGGTTACAGTTAAAAAAACTCACACTATTTCTAGGTCCCTGAGTTTAAGGTATGTATCATCTCTACGTTATTCGTCATTTTCGGAATTTTTCGTTTCGGTTGGGGTCGGGAAAATTTAGCAAAAGGAAAAATTTTTGTGGTGTGTGGTGTCACACGGAATCCGGAGTAACTACTCCAAAAGAACATTTAGCTCCAGATGTCCGTAAATTTAGATCATGTTAAGAACATTTAAGGCTTTGTCAATACTAGGAAGCACTGATTATCATTATGATCGAGTCGGGACTGCTCGGACATCGTAGACTCGGTTTTCTCAGTCCAGACAATCACCCGTTGCTGTTTTCCATCAGAAAGCTTGCATTGTGCATTCGTTAGACAGGCCAGGTGTTAAAAAGCAGGTCTTCCCTAAGCATACCCGTGTTCTCAGAGAAGGTTACAGCTTACAAGTTTTACATTGCTTCTGCAGCAGTACCAAGGATGGTCAAAGATTTTTGCTTCTTTTAGCGTTGCACTGAAATTCTCCTTTAAAGTTCAAAAGTCGCAAAATAAGGAGAAAGTTAAAAACAATTTGAGAACATTTTGAAATTTCAAATCGGAAAAGTTAAGAACATTTGATGAAGTATCCTGCCATGTTGAGCGTTCTTATGAGAAAAACCCGTGTTGTACAGTCATCTTCGTCGTAGTAAATTCGCGCTTGCAGGCGTTCAATAATTCTCGCACATGCGCAGTAGGAGCAAATTAATCGAAACCATAAGCAATAAAAACACGCGCAGTATGGCCTCTGTACGCGATGTTGAACAGGTTAAAGATAAAAAACTCACACTATTTCTAGGTCCCTGAGTTTAAGGTATGTATCATCTCTACGTATTCGTCATTTTCGGAATTTTTCGTTTCGGTTGGGGTCGGGAAAATTTAGCAAAAGGAAAGAATTTTTTGTGGTTGTGTGGTGTCACACGGAATCCGGAGTAACTACTCCAAAAGAACATTTAGCTCCAGATGTCCGTAAATTTAGATCATGTTAAGAACATTTAAGGCTTTGTCAATACTAGGAAGCACTGATTATCATTATGATCGAGTCGGGACTGCTCGGACATCGTAGACTCGGTTTTCTCAGTCCAGACAATCACCCGTTGCTGTTTTCCATCAGAAAGCTTGCATTGTGCATTCGTTAGACAGGCCAGGTGTTAAAAAGCAGGTCTTCCCTAAGCATACCCGTGTTCTCAGAGAAGGTTACAGCTTACAAGTTTTACATTGCTTCTGCAGCAGTACCAAGGATGGTCAAAGATTTTTGCTTCTTTTAGCGTTGCACTGAAATTCTCCTTTAAAGTTCAAAAGTCGCAAAATAAGGAGAAAGTTAAAAACAATTTAGAACATTTTGAAATTTCAAATCGGAAAAGTTAAGAACATTTGATGAAGTATCCTGCCATGTTGAGCGTTCTTATGAGAAAAACCGTGTGTACAGTCATCTTCGTCGTACTAAATTCGCGCTTGCAGGCGTTCAATAATTCTCGCACATGCGCAGTAGGAGCAAATTAATCGAAACCATAAGCAATAAAAACACGCGCAGTATGGCCTCTGTACGCGATGTTGAACAGGTTACAGATAAAAAAACTCACACTATTTCTAGGTCCCTGAGTTTAAGGTATGTATCATCTCTACGTATTCGTCATTTTCGGAATTTTTCGTTTGGTTGGGGTCGGAAAATTTAGCAAAAGAAAGAATTTTTTGTGGTTGTGTGGTGTCACACGGAATCCGGAGTAACTACTCCAAAAGAACATTTAGCTCCAGATGTCCGTAAATTTAGATCATGTTAAGAACATTTAAGGCTTTGTAAATACTAGGAAGCACTGATTATCATTATGATCGAGTCGGGACTGCTCGGACATCGTAGACTCGGTTTCCTCACCAGACTCACCCGTTGCTGTTTTCCATCAGAAAGCTTGCATTGTGCATTCGTTAGACAGGCCAGGTGTTAAAAAGCAGGTCTTCCTAAGCATACCCGTGTTCTCAGAGAAGGTTACAGCTTACAAGTTTTACATTGCTTCTGCAGCAGTACCAAGGATGGTCAAAGATTTTTGCTTCTTTTAGCGTTGCACTGAAATTCTCCTTTAAAGTTCAAAAGTCGCAAAATAAGGAGAAAGTTAAAAACAATTTGAGAACATTTTGAAATTTCAAATCGGAAAAGTTAAGAACATTTGATGAAGTATCCTGCCATGTTGAGCGTTTTATGAGAAAAAGCCGTGTGTACAGTCATCTTCGTCGTAGTAAATTCGCGCTTGCAGGCGTTCAATAATTCTCGCACATGCGCAGTAGGAGCAAATTAATCGAAACCATAAGCAATAAAAACACGCGCAGTATGGCCTCTGTGCGCGATGTTGAACAGGTTACAGTTAAAAAAAACTCACACTATTTCTAGGTCCCTGAGTTTAAGGTATGTATCATCTCTACGTTATTCATCATTTTCGGAATTTTTCGTTTCGGTTGGGGTCGGGAAATTTAGAAAAAGGAAAAAATTTTTGTGTGTGGTGTCGTGTCACACGGAATCTGGAGTAACTACTCCAAAAGAACATTTAGCTCCAAAAAACCCGTGTTTTACATTCATCTTCGTCGTAGTAAATTCGCGCTTGCAGGGGTTCCATAATTCTCGCACATGCCCAGTAGGAGCAAGTTAATCGAAATCATAAGCAATAAAAACCGCGCAGTATGGCCTCTGTACGCGATGTTGAACAAGTTACAGATAAAAAAACTCACATATTTCTAGGTCCCTGAGTTTAAGATATGTATCATCTCTACGGTATTCGCCATTTTCGTAATTTTTCGTTTTCGTTTGGGGTCGGAAAATTTAGCAAAAGAAAAGAATTTTTTGTGGTTGTGTGGTGTCACACGGAATCCGGAGTAACTACTGCAAATGAACATTTAGCTCCAGATGTCCGTAAATTTAGATCATGTTAAGAATATTTAAGGCTTTGTAAATACTAGGAAGCACTGATTATAATTATGATCGAGTCGGGACTGCCTGGACATCGTAGACTCTGTTTCCTCAACCAAGACAATCACCCGTTGCTGTTTTCCATCAGAAAGCTTGCATTGTGCATTCGTTAGACAGGCCAGGTATTAAAAAGCAGGTCTTCCCTAAGCATACCCGTGTTCTCAGAGAAGGTTACAGCTTACATGTTTTACATTGCTTCTGCAGCATTACCAAGGATAGTCAAAGATTTTTGCTTCTTTTAGCGTTGCACTGAAAGTCTCCTTCAAAGTTCAAAAGTCGTAAAATAAGGAGAAAGTTAAAAACAATTGAAGAACATTTTGAAATTTCAAATCGGAAAAGTTAAGAACATTTAATGAAGTATCCAGCCATGTTGAGCGTTTTTATGAGAAAAAGCAGTGTAGTACAGTCATCTTCGTCGTAGTAAATTCGCGCTTGCAGGCGTTCAATAATTCTCGCACATGCGCGGTAGGAGCAAATTAATCGAAACCATAAGCAATAAAAACACGCGCAGTATGACCTCTGTGCGCGATGTTGAACAGGTTACAGTTAAAAAAAACTCACACTATTTCTAGGTCCCTGAGTTTAAGGTATGTATCATCTCTACGTTATTCATCAATTTTGGAATTTTTCGTTTCGGTTGGGGTTCGGGAAAATTTAGCAAAAGGAAAGAATTTTTTGTGGTGGTGTCGTGTCACACGGAATCCGGAGTAACTACTCCAAAAGAACATTTAGCTCCAGATGTCCGTAAATTTAGATCATGTTAAGAACATTTAAGGCTTTGTCAATACTAGGAAGCACTGATTATCATTATGATCGAGTCGGGACAGCTTGGACATCGTAGACTCGGTTTTCTCAGTCCAGACAATCACCCGTTGCCGTTTTCCATCAGAAAGCATGCATTGTGCATTTGTTAGACAGGCCAGGTGTTAAAAAGCAGGTCTTCCCTAAGGATACCCGTGTTCTCAGAGAAGGTTACAGCTTACAAGTTTTAAATTGCTTCTGCAGCAGTACCAAGGATGGTCAAAGATTTTTGCTTCTTTTAGCGTTGCACTGAAATTCTCCTTTAAATTTAAAAGTCGCAAAATAAGGAGAAAGTTAAAAACACTTTGAGAACATTTTGAAATTTCCAATCGGAAAAGTTAAGAACATTTGATGAAGTATCCTGCCATGTTGAGCGTTTTTATGAGGAAAAACCGTGTAGTACAGTCATCTTCGTCGTAGTAAATTCGCGCTTGCAGGCGTTCAATAATTCTCGCACATGCGCGGTAGGAGCAAATTAATCGAAACCATAAGCAATAAAAACACGCGCAGTATGACCTCTGTGCGCGATGTTGAACAGGTTACAGTTAAAAAAAACTCACACTATTTCTAGGTCCCTGAGTTTAAGGTATGTATCATCTCTACGTTATTCATCATTTTCGGAATTTTTCGTTTCGGTTGGGGTTCGGAAAAATTTAGAAAAAGGAAAAAATATTTTTGTGGTTGCGTGGTGTCACACGGAATCCGGAGGAACTACTCCAAAAGAACATTTAGCTCCAGATGTCCGTAAATTTAGATCATGTTAAGAACATTTAAGGCTTTGTCAATACTAGGAAGCACTGATTATCATTATGATCGAGTCGGGACTGCTGGACATCGTAGACTCGGTTTTCTCAGTCCAGACAATCACCCGTTGCCGTTTTCCATCAGAAAGCTTGCATTGTGCATTCGTTAGACAGGCCAGGTGTTAAAAAGCAGGTCTTCCCTAAGGATACCCGTGTTCTCAGAGAAGGTTACAGCTTACAAGTTTTACATTGCTTCTGCAGCAGTACCAAGGATGGTCAAAGATTTTTGCTTCTTTTAGCGTTGCACTGAAATTCTCCTTTAAAGTTCAAAAGTCGCAAAATAAGGAGAAAGTTAAAAACAATTTGAGAACATTTTGAAATTTCAAATCGGAAAAGTTAAGAATATTTGATGAAGTATCCTGCATGTTGAGCGTTCTTATGAGAAAAACCCGTGTTTTACAGTCATCTTCGTCGTAGTAAATTCGCGCTTGCAGGCGTTCAATAATTCTCGCACATGCGCAGTAGGAGCAAATTAATCGAAACCATAAGCAATAAAAACCATAAGCAATAAAAACACGCGCAGTATGGCCTCTGTACGCGTATGATCTAGTCGGAATGCTCGGACATCGTAGACTCGGTTTTCTCAGTCCAGACAATCACCCGTTGCCGTTTTCCATCAGAAAGCTTGCATTGTGCATTCGTTAGACAGGCCAGGTGTTAAAAAGCAGCTCTTCCCTAAGGATACCCGTGTTTTCAGAGAAGGTTACAGCTTACAAGTTTTACATTGCTTCTTCAGCAGTACAAGGATGTCAAAGAGTTTGCTTCTTTTAGCGTTGCACTGAAATTCTCCTTTAAGTTCAAAAGTCGAAAATAAGGAGAAAGTTAAAAATAATTTGAGAACATTTTGAAATTTCAAATCGGAAAAGTTAAGAACATTTGATGAAGTATCCTGCCATGTTGAGCGTTCTTATGAGAAAAACCCGTGTTTACAGTCATCTTCGTCGTAGTAAATTCGCGCTTGCAGGCGTTCCATAAGTCTCGCACATGCGCAGTAGGAGCAAATTAATCGAAACCATAAGCAATAAAAACACGCGCAGTATGGCCTCTGTGCGCGATGTAGAAAAGGTTAGAGTTAAAAAAACTCACACTACTTCTAGGTCCCTGAGTTTAAGGTATGTATTTTCTCTACGTTATTCGTCATTTTCGGAATTTTTCGTTTCGGTTGGGGTTCGGGAAAATTTAGCAAAAGGAAACAATTTTTTGTGGTGTGTGGTGTCACACGGAATCCGGAGTAACTACTCCAAAAGAATATTTAGCTCCAGATGTCCGTAAATTTAGATCATGTTAAGAACATTTAAGGCTTTGTCAATACTAGGAAGCACTGATTATCATTATGATCGAGTCGGGACTGCTCGGACATCGTAGACTCGGTTTTCTCAGTCCAGACAATCACCCGTTGCTATTTTCCATCAGAAAGCTTGCATTGTGCATTCGTTAGACAGGCCAGGTGTTAAAAAGCACGTCTTCCCTAAGCATACCCTTGTTCTCAGAGAAGGTTACAGTTTACAAGTTTTACATTGCTTCTGCAGCAGTACCAAGGATGGTCAAAGATTTTTGCTTCTTTTAACGTTGCACTGAAATTCTCCTTTAAAGTTCAAAGTCGCAAAATAAGGAGAAAGTTAAAAACAATTTGAGAACATTTTGAAATTTCAAATTGGAAAGTTAAGAACATTTGATGAAGTATCCTGCCATGTTGAGCGTTCTTATGAGAA
>JASGCC010003406.1:0-24112 GCA_030067915.1 Hydractinia echinata | reverse complement strand
ATCCCGTATAGTCGAATGTATACAAAGAAAGTAAGCAGGGAGTAAACTCATTTCCCGAACGATTTTTAAAATTATTTTTTCACCACTAAAACCCATGAGACTTGTAGTTTTCAAAAATATTTTCATTTTTGATGAGACGCCGAATGAAAGCAGTTTAATCGCCGGCAACCGAAAACCCGCGATTTCCCGTAAATCCCGTATAGTCGAATGTATACAAAGAAAGTAAGCAGGGAGTAAACTCATTTCCCGAACGATTTTTAAAATTATTTTTTCACCACTAAAACCCATGAGACTTGTAGTTTTCAAAAATATTTTCATTTTTGATGAGACGCCGAATGAAAGCAGTTTAATCGCCGGCAACCGAAAACCCGCGATTTCCCGTAAATCCCGGCTCGGCCCGTATAGTCGAATGTATACAAAGAAAGTAAGCAGGGAGTAAACTCATTTCCCGAACGATTTTTAAAATTATTTTTTCACCACTAAAACCCATGAGACTTGTAGTTTTCAAAAATATTTTCATTTTTGATGAGACGCCGAATGAAAGCAGTTTAATCGCCGGCAACCGAAAACCCGCGATTTCCCGTAAATCCCGTATAGTCGAATGTATACAAAGAAAGTAAGCAGGGAGTAAACTCATTTCCCGAACGATTTTTAAAATTATTTTTTCACCACTAAAACCCATGAGACTTGTAGTTTTCAAAAATTTTTCATTTTTGATGAGACGCCGAATGAAAGCAGTTTAATCGCCGGCAACCGAAAACCCGCGATTTCCCGTAAATCCTCGGCCCGTATAGTCGAATGTATACAAAGAAAGTAAGCAGGGAGTAAACTCATTTCCCGAACGATTTTTAAAATTATTTTTTCACCACTAAAACCCATGAGACTTGTAGTTTTCAAAAATTTTTCATTTTTGATGAGACGCCGAATGAAAGCAGTTTAATCGCCGGCAACCGAAAACCCGCGATTTCCCGTAAATCCCGGGCTCGGCCCGTATAGTCGAATGTATACAAAGAAAGTAGCAGGGAGTAAACTCATTTCCCGAACGATTTTTAAAATTATTTTTTCACCACTAAAACCCATGAGACTTGTAGTTTTCAAAAATATTTCATTTTTGATGAGACGCCGAATGAAAGCAGTTTAATCGCCGGCAACCGAAAACCCGCGATTTCCCGTAAATCCGGTCCCCGTATAGTCGAATGTATACAAAGAAAGTAGCAGGGAGTAAACTCATTTCCCGAACGATTTTTAAAATTATTTTTTCACCACTAAAACCCATGAGACTTGTAGTTTTCAAAAATATTTTCATTTTTGATGAGACGCCGAATGAAAGCAGTTTAATCGCCGGCAACCGAAAACCCGCGATTTCCCGTAAATCCCGTATAGTCGAATGTATACAAAGAAAGTAAGCAGGGAGTAAACTCATTTCCCGAACGATTTTTAAAATTATTTTTTCACCACTAAAACCCATGAGACTTGTAGTTTTCAAAAATTTTTCATTTTTGATGAGACGCCGAATGAAAGCAGTTTAATCGCCGGCAACCGAAAACCCGCGATTTCCCGTAAATCCCGGCTCGGCCCGTATAGTCGAATGTATACAAAGAAAGTAGCAGGGAGTAAACTCATTTCCCGAACGATTTTTAAAATTATTTTTTCACCACTAAAACCCATGAGACTTGTAGTTTTCAAAAATTTTCATTTTTGATGAGACGCCGAATGAAAGCAGTTTAATCGCCGGCAACCGAAAACCCGCGATTTCCCGTAAATCCCGTATAGTCGAATGTATACAAAGAAAGTAAGCAGGGAGTAAACTCATTTCCCGAACGATTTTTAAAATTATTTTTTCACCACTAAAACCCATGAGACTTGTAGTTTTCAAAAATATTTTCATTTTTGATGAGACGCCGAATGAAAGCAGTTTAATCGCCGGCAACCGAAAACCCGCGATTTCCCGTAAATCCCGGCTCGGCCCGTATAGTCGAATGTATACAAAGAAAGTAAGCAGGGAGTAAACTCATTTCCCGAACGATTTTTAAAATTATTTTTTCACCACTAAAACCCATGAGACTTGTAGTTTTCAAAAATTTTTCATTTTTGATGAGACGCCGAATGAAAGCAGTTTAATCGCCGGCAACCGAAAACCCGCGATTTCCCGTAAATCCCGGCTCGGCCCGTATAGTCGAATGTATACAAAGAAAGTAGCAGGGAGTAAACTCATTTCCCGAACGATTTTTAAAATTATTTTTTCACCACTAAAACCCATGAGACTTGTAGTTTTCAAAAATTTTTCATTTTTGATGAGACGCCGAATGAAAGCAGTTTAATCGCCGGCAACCGAAAACCCGCGATTTCCCGTAAATCCCGTATAGTCGAATGTATACAAAGAAAGTAAGCAGGGAGTAAACTCATTTCCCGAACGATTTTTAAAATTATTTTTTCACCACTAAAACCCATGAGACTTGTAGTTTTCAAAAATATTTTCATTTTTGATGAGACGCCGAATGAAAGCAGTTTAATCGCCGGCAACCGAAAACCCGCGATTTCCCGTAAATCCCCGTATAGTCGAATGTATACAAAGAAAGTAAGCAGGGAGTAAACTCATTTCCCGAACGATTTTTAAAATTATTTTTTCACCACTAAAACCCATGAGACTTGTAGTTTTCAAAAATATTTTCATTTTTGATGAGACGCCGAATGAAAGCAGTTTAATCGCCGGCAACCGAAAACCCGCGATTTCCCGTAAATCCCGGCTCGGCCCGTATAGTCGAATGTATACAAAGAAAGTAGCAGGGAGTAAACTCATTTCCCGAACGATTTTTAAAATTATTTTTTCACCACTAAAACCCATGAGACTTGTAGTTTTCAAAAATATTTTCATTTTTGATGAGACGCCGAATGAAAGCAGTTTAATCGCCGGCAACCGAAAACCCGCGATTTCCCGTAAATCCCTCGGCCCGTATAGTCGAATGTATACAAAGAAAGTAGCAGGGAGTAAACTCATTTCCCGAACGATTTTTAAAATTATTTTTTCACCACTAAAACCCATGAGACTTGTAGTTTTCAAAAATATTTTCATTTTTGATGAGACGCCGAATGAAAGCAGTTTAATCGCCGGCAACCGAAAACCCGCGATTTCCCGTAAATCCCGTATAGTCGAATGTATACAAAGAAAGTAAGCAGGGAGTAAACTCATTTCCCGAACGATTTTTAAAATTATTTTTTCACCACTAAAACCCATGAGACTTGTAGTTTTCAAAAATATTTCATTTTTGATGAGACGCCGAATGAAAGCAGTTTAATCGCCGGCAACCGAAAACCCGCGATTTCCCGTAAATCCCGTATAGTCGAATGTATACAAAGAAAGTAAGCAGGGAGTAAACTCATTTCCCGAACGATTTTTAAAATTATTTTTTCACCACTAAAACCCATGAGACTTGTAGTTTTCAAAAATTTTCATTTTTGATGAGACGCCGAATGAAAGCAGTTTAATCGCCGGCAACCGAAAACCCGCGATTTCCCGTAAATCCCGTATAGTCGAATGTATACAAAGAAAGTAAGCAGGGAGTAAACTCATTTCCCGAACGATTTTTAAAATTATTTTTTCACCACTAAAACCCATGAGACTTGTAGTTTTCAAAAATATTTCATTTTTGATGAGACGCCGAATGAAAGCAGTTTAATCGCCGGCAACCGAAAACCCGCGATTTCCCGTAAATCCCGGCTCGGCCCGTATAGTCGAATGTATACAAAGAAAGTAGCAGGGAGTAAACTCATTTCCCGAACGATTTTTAAAATTATTTTTTCACCACTAAAACCCATGAGACTTGTAGTTTTCAAAAATTTTTCATTTTTGATGAGACGCCGAATGAAAGCAGTTTAATCGCCGGCAACCGAAAACCCGCGATTTCCCGTAAATCCCGGCTCGGCCCGTATAGTCGAATGTATACAAAGAAAGTAGCAGGGAGTAAACTCATTTCCCGAACGATTTTTAAAATTATTTTTTCACCACTAAAACCCATGAGACTTGTAGTTTTCAAAAATATTTTCATTTTTGATGAGACGCCGAATGAAAGCAGTTTAATCGCCGGCAACCGAAAACCCGCGATTTCCCGTAAATCCCGGCTCCCGTATAGTCGAATGTATACAAAGAAAGTAGCAGGGAGTAAACTCATTTCCCGAACGATTTTTAAAATTATTTTTTCACCACTAAAACCCATGAGACTTGTAGTTTTCAAAAATATTTTCATTTTTGATGAGACGCCGAATGAAAGCAGTTTAATCGCCGGCAACCGAAAACCCGCGATTTCCCGTAAATCCGGCTCGGCCCGTATAGTCGAATGTATACAAAGAAAGTAGCAGGGAGTAAACTCATTTCCCGAACGATTTTTAAAATTATTTTTTCACCACTAAAACCCATGAGACTTGTAGTTTTCAAAAATATTTTCATTTTTGATGAGACGCCGAATGAAAGCAGTTTAATCGCCGGCAACCGAAAACCCGCGATTTCCCGTAAATCC
The DNA here is from genome assembly GCA_030067915.1 of Hydractinia echinata. Taxonomy (NCBI): domain Eukaryota; kingdom Metazoa; phylum Cnidaria; class Hydrozoa; order Anthoathecata; family Hydractiniidae; genus Hydractinia; species Hydractinia echinata. The sequence continues at coordinate 19,598 of JASGCC010003406.1, read as the reverse complement.
CGTATAGTCGAATGTATACAAAGAAAGTAAGCAGGGAGTAAACTCATTTCCCGAACGATTTTTAAAATTATTTTTTCACCACTAAAACCCATGAGACTTGTAGTTTTCAAAAATATTTTCATTTTTGATGAGACGCCGAATGAAAGCAGTTTAATCGCCGGCAACCGAAAACCCGCGATTTCCCGTAAATCCCGTATAGTCGAATGTATACAAAGAAAGTAAGCAGGGAGTAAACTCATTTCCCGAACGATTTTTAAAATTATTTTTTCACCACTAAAACCCATGAGACTTGTAGTTTTCAAAAATATTTTCATTTTTGATGAGACGCCGAATGAAAGCAGTTTAATCGCCGGCAACCGAAAACCCGCGATTTCCCGTAAATGGCTCCGTATAGTCGAATGTATACAAAGAAAGTAGCAGGGAGTAAACTCATTTCCCGAACGATTTTTAAAATTTTTTTTCACCACTAAAACCCATGAGACTTGTAGTTTTCAAAAATATTTTCATTTTTGATGAGACGCCGAATGAAAGCAGTTTAATCGCCGGCAACCGAAAACCCGCGATTTCCCGTAAATCCCGTATAGTCGAATGTATACAAAGAAAGTAGCAGGGAGTAAACTCATTTCCCGAACGATTTTTAAAATTATTTTTTCACCACTAAAACCCATGAGACTTGTAGTTTTCAAAAATTTTTCATTTTTGATGAGACGCCGAATGAAAGCAGTTTAATCGCCGGCAACCGAAAACGATTTCCCGTAAATCCCGGGCTCGGCCCGTATAGTCGAATGTATACAAAGAAAGTACCCAGGGAGTAAACTCATTTCCCGAACGATTTTTAAAATTATTTTTTCACCACTAAAACCCATGAGACTTGTAGTTTTCAAAAATTTTTCATTTTTGATGAGACGCCGAATGAAAGCAGTTTAATCGCCGGCAACCGAAAACCCGCGATTTCCCGTAAATCCCGGCTCTCCCGTATAGTCGAATGTATACAAAGAAAGTAGCAGGGAGTAAACTCATTTCCCGAACGATTTTTAAAATTATTTTTTCACCACTAAAACCCATGAGACTTGTAGTTTTCAAAAATATTTTCATTTTTGATGAGACGCCGAATGAAAGCAGTTTAATCGCCGGCAACCGAAAACCCGCGATTTCCCGTAAATCCCGTATAGTCGAATGTATACAAAGAAAGTAAGCAGGGAGTAAACTCATTTCCCGAACGATTTTTAAAATTATTTTTTCACCACTAAAACCCATGAGACTTGTAGTTTTCAAAAATTTTCATTTTTGATGAGACGCCGAATGAAAGCAGTTTAATCGCCGGCAACCGAAAACCCGCGATTTCCCGTAAATCCCGGCTCGGCCCGTATAGTCGAATGTATACAAAGAAAGTAGCAGGGAGTAAACTCATTTCCCGAACGATTTTTAAAATTATTTTTTCACCACTAAAACCCATGAGACTTGTAGTTTTCAAAAATATTTTCATTTTTGATGAGACGCCGAATGAAAGCAGTTTAATCGCCGGCAACCGAAAACCCGCGATTTCCCGTAAATCCCGTATAGTCGAATGTATACAAAGAAAGTAAGCAGGGAGTAAACTCATTTCCCGAACGATTTTTAAAATTATTTTTTCACCACTAAAACCCATGAGACTTGTAGTTTTCAAAAATATTTTCATTTTTGATGAGACGCCGAATGAAAGCAGTTTAATCGCCGGCAACCGAAAACCCGCGATTTCCCGTAAATCCCGGCTCGGCCCGTATAGTCGAATGTATACAAAGAAAGTAGCAGGGAGTAAACTCATTTCCCGAACGATTTTTAAAATTATTTTTTCACCACTAAAACCCATGAGACTTGTAGTTTTCAAAAATATTTTCATTTTTGATGAGACGCCGAATGAAAGCAGTTTAATCGCCGGCAACCGAAAACCCGCGATTTCCCGTAAATCCCGTATAGTCGAATGTATACAAAGAAAGTAAGCAGGGAGTAAACTCATTTCCCGAACGATTTTTAAAATTATTTTTTCACCACTAAAACCCATGAGACTTGTAGTTTTCAAAAATATTTTCATTTTTGATGAGACGCCGAATGAAAGCAGTTTAATCGCCGGCAACCGAAAACCCGCGATTTCCCGTAAAGGCTCGGCCCGTATAGTCGAATGTATACAAAGAAAGTAGCAGGGAGTAAACTCATTTCCCGAACGATTTTTAAAATTATTTTTTCACCACTAAAACCCATGAGACTTGTAGTTTTCAAAAATATTTTCATTTTTGATGAGACGCCGAATGAAAGCAGTTTAATCGCCGGCAACCGAAAACCCGCGATTTCCCGTAAATCCCGGCTCGGCCCGTATAGTCGAATGTATACAAAGAAAGTAAGCAGGGAGTAAACTCATTTCCCGAACGATTTTTAAAATTATTTTTTCACCACTAAAACCCATGAGACTTGTAGTTTTCAAAAATATTTTCATTTTTGATGAGACGCCGAATGAAAGCAGTTTAATCGCCGGCAACCGAAAACCCGCGATTTCCCGTAAATCCCGTATAGTCGAATGTATACAAAGAAAGTAAGCAGGGAGTAAACTCATTTCCCGAACGATTTTTAAAATTATTTTTTCACCACTAAAACCCATGAGACTTGTAGTTTTCAAAAATATTTTCATTTTTGATGAGACGCCGAATGAAAGCAGTTTAATCGCCGGCAACCGAAAACCCGCGATTTCCCGTAAAGGCTGCCCGTATAGTCGAATGTATACAAAGAAAGTAGCAGGGAGTAAACTCATTTCCCGAACGATTTTTAAAATTATTTTTTCACCACTAAAACCCATGAGACTTGTTTTTCAAAAATATTTTCATTTTTGATGAGACGCCGAATGAAAGCAGTTTAATCGCCGGCAACCGAAAACCCGCGATTTCCCCTAAATCCCGGGCCCTGCCCGTATAGTCGAATGTATACAAAGAAAGTAAGCAGGGAGTAAACTCATTTCCCGAACGATTTTTAAAATTATTTTTTCACCACTAAAACCCATGAGACTTGTAGTTTTCAAAAATATTTTCATTTTTGATGAGACGCCGAATGAAAGCAGTTTAATCGCCGGCAACCGAAAACCCGCGATTTCCCGTAAATCCCGTATAGTCGAATGTATACAAAGAAAGTAAGCAGGGAGTAAACTCATTTCCCGAACGATTTTTAAAATTATTTTTTCACCACTAAAACCCATGAGACTTGTAGTTTTCAAAAATTTTCATTTTTGATGAGACGCCGAATGAAAGCAGTTTAATCGCCGGCAACCGAAAACCCGCGATTTCCCGTAAATCCCGGCTCGGCCCGTATAGTCGAATGTATACAAAGAAAGTACCCAGGGAGTAAACTCATTTCCCGAACGATTTTTAAAATTATTTTTTCACCACTAAAACCCATGAGACTTGTAGTTTTCAAAAATTTTTCATTTTTGATGAGACGCCGAATGAAAGCAGTTTAATCGCCGGCAACCGAAAACCCGCGATTTCCCGTAAATCCCGGCTCGGCCCGTATAGTCGAATGTATACAAAGAAAGTAGCAGGGAGTAAACTCATTTCCCGAACGATTTTTAAAATTATTTTTTCACCACTAAAACCCATGAGACTTGTAGTTTTCAAAAATATTTTCATTTTTGATGAGACGCCGAATGAAAGCAGTTTAATCGCCGGCAACCGAAAACCCGCGATTTCCCGTAAATCCCGTATAGTCGAATGTATACAAAGAAAGTAAGCAGGGAGTAAACTCATTTCCCGAACGATTTTTAAAATTATTTTTTCACCACTAAAACCCATGAGACTTGTAGTTTTCAAAAATATTTTCATTTTTGATGAGACGCCGAATGAAAGCAGTTTAATCGCCGGCAACCGAAAACCCGCGATTTCCCGTAAATCCCGGCTCGGCCCGTATAGTCGAATGTATACAAAGAAAGTAGCAGGGAGTAAACTCATTTCCCGAACGATTTTTAAAATTATTTTTTCACCACTAAAACCCATGAGACTTGTAGTTTTCAAAAATATTTTCATTTTTGATGAGACGCCGAATGAAAGCAGTTTAATCGCCGGCAACCGAAAACCCGCGATTTCCCGTAAATCCCGTATAGTCGAATGTATACAAAGAAAGTAAGCAGGGAGTAAACTCATTTCCCGAACGATTTTTAAAATTATTTTTTCACCACTAAAACCCATGAGACTTGTAGTTTTCAAAAATATTTTCATTTTTGATGAGACGCCGAATGAAAGCAGTTTAATCGCCGGCAACCGAAAACCCGCGATTTCCCGTAAATCCCGGCTCGGCCCGTATAGTCGAATGTATACAAAGAAAGTAGCAGGGAGTAAACTCATTTCCCGAACGATTTTTAAAATTATTTTTTCACCACTAAAACCCATGAGACTTGTAGTTTTCAAAAAATTTTCATTTTTGATGAGACGCCGAATGAAAGCAGTTTAATCGCCGGCAACCGAAAACCCGCGATTTCCCGTAAATCCCGTATAGTCGAATGTATACAAAGAAAGTAAGCAGGGAGTAAACTCATTTCCCGAACGATTTTTAAAATTATTTTTTCACCACTAAAACCCATGAGACTTGTAGTTTTCAAAAATATTTTCATTTTTGATGAGACGCCGAATGAAAGCAGTTTAATCGCCGGCAACCGAAAACCCGCGATTTCCCGTAAATCCCGTATAGTCGAATGTATACAAAGAAAGTAGCAGGGAGTAAACTCATTTCCCGAACGATTTTTAAAATTATTTTTTCACCACTAAAACCCATGAGACTTGTAGTTTTCAAAAATATTTTCATTTTTGATGAGACGCCGAATGAAAGCAGTTTAATCGCCGGCAACCGAAAACCCGCGATTTCCCGTAAATCCCGGCTCGGCCCGTATAGTCGAATGTATACAAAGAAAGTAGCAGGGAGTAAACTCATTTCCCGAACGATTTTTAAAATTATTTTTTCACCACTAAAACCCATGAGACTTGTAGTTTTCAAAAATATTTTCATTTTTGATGAGACGCCGAATGAAAGCAGTTTAATCGCCGGCAACCGAAAACCCGCGATTTCCCGTAAATCCCGGCTCGGCCCGTATAGTCGAATGTATACAAAGAAAGTCAGGGAGTAAACTCATTTCCCGAACGATTTTTAAAATTATTTTTTCACCACTAAAACCCATGAGACTTGTAGTTTTCAAAAATATTTTCATTTTTGATGAGACGCCGAATGAAAGCAGTTTAATCGCCGGCAACCGAAAACCCGCGATTTCCCGTAAATCCCCTGCCCTATAGTCGAATGTATACAAAGAAAGTAGCAGGGAGTAAACTCATTTCCCGAACGATTTTTAAAATTATTTTTTCACCACTAAAACCCATGAGACTTGTAGTTTTCAAAAATTTTTCATTTTTGATGAGACGCCGAATGAAAGCAGTTTAATCGCCGGCAACCGAAAACCCGCGATTTCCCGTAAATCCCGGCTCGGCCCGTATAGTCGAATGTATACAAAGAAAGTACCCAGGGAGTAAACTCATTTCCCGAACGATTTTTAAAATTATTTTTTCACCACTAAAACCCATGAGACTTGTAGTTTTCAAAAATATTTTCATTTTTGATGAGACGCCGAATGAAAGCAGTTTAATCGCCGGCAACCGAAAACCCGCGATTTCCCGTAAATCCCGCTCGGCCCGTATAGTCGAATGTATACAAAGAAAGTAAGCAGGGAGTAAACTCATTTCCCGAACGATTTTTAAAATTATTTTTTCACCACTAAAACCCATGAGACTTGTAGTTTTCAAAAATTTTTCATTTTTGATGAGACGCCGAATGAAAGCAGTTTAATCGCCGGCAACCGAAAACCCGCGATTTCCCGTAAATCCCGTATAGTCGAATGTATACAAAGAAAGTAAGCAGGGAGTAAACTCATTTCCCGAACGATTTTTAAAATTATTTTTTCACCACTAAAACCCATGAGACTTGTAGTTTTCAAAAATATTTTCATTTTTGATGAGACGCCGAATGAAAGCAGTTTAATCGCCGGCAACCGAAAACCCGCGATTTCCCGTAAATCCCGTATAGTCGAATGTATACAAAGAAAGTAGCAGGGAGTAAACTCATTTCCCGAACGATTTTTAAAATTATTTTTTCACCACTAAAACCCATGAGACTTGTAGTTTTCAAAAATATTTTCATTTTTGATGAGACGCCGAATGAAAGCAGTTTAATCGCCGGCAACCGAAAACCCGCGATTTCCCGTAAATCCCGGCTCGGCCCGTATAGTCGAATGTATACAAAGAAAGTAGCAGGGAGTAAACTCATTTCCCGAACGATTTTTAAAATTATTTTTTCACCACTAAAACCCATGAGACTTGTAGTTTTCAAAAATTTTCATTTTTGATGAGACGCCGAATGAAAGCAGTTTAATCGCCGGCAACCGAAAACCCGCGATTTCCCGTAAATCCCGGCTCGGCCCGTATAGTCGAATGTATACAAAGAAAGTAGCAGGGAGTAAACTCATTTCCCGAACGATTTTTAAAATTATTTTTTCACCACTAAAACCCATGAGACTTGTAGTTTTCAAAAATATTTTCATTTTTGATGAGACGCCGAATGAAAGCAGTTTAATCGCCGGCAACCGAAAACCCGCGATTTCCCGTAAATCCCGGCTCGGCCCGTATAGTCGAATGTATACAAAGAAAGTAGCAGGGAGTAAACTCATTTCCCGAACGATTTTTAAAATTATTTTTTCACCACTAAAACCCATGAGACTTGTAGTTTTCAAAAATATTTTCATTTTTGATGAGACGCCGAATGAAAGCAGTTTAATCGCCGGCAACCGAAAACCCGCGATTTCCCGTAAATCCCGGCTCGGCCCGTATAGTCGAATGTATACAAAGAAAGTAAGGGAGTAAACTCATTTCCCGAACGATTTTTAAAATTATTTTTTCACCACTAAAACCCATGAGACTTGTAGTTTTCAAAAATATTTTCATTTTTGATGAGACGCCGAATGAAAGCAGTTTAATCGCCGGCACCGAAAACCCGCGATTTCCCGTAAATCCCGGGCTCGGCCCGTATAGTCGAATGTATACAAAGAAAGTAGCAGGGAGTAAACTCATTTCCCGAACGATTTTTAAAATTATTTTTTCACCACTAAAACCCATGAGACTTGTAGTTTTCAAAAATTTTTCATTTTTGATGAGACGCCGAATGAAAGCAGTTTAATCGCCGGCAACCGAAAACCCGCGATTTCCCGTAAATCCCGGCTCGGCCCGTATAGTCGAATGTATACAAAGAAAGTAGCAGGGAGTAAACTCATTTCCCGAACGATTTTTAAAATTATTTTTTCACCACTAAAACCCATGAGACTTGTAGTTTTCAAAAATATTTTCATTTTTGATGAGACGCCGAATGAAAGCAGTTTAATCGCCGGCAACCGAAAACCCGCGATTTCCCGTAAATCCGGCTCGGCCCGTATAGTCGAATGTATACAAAGAAAGTAAGCAGGGAGTAAACTCATTTCCCGAACGATTTTTAAAATTATTTTTTCACCACTAAAACCCATGAGACTTGTAGTTTTCAAAAATTTTTCATTTTTGATGAGACGCCGAATGAAAGCAGTTTAATCGCCGGCAACCGAAAACCCGCGATTTCCCGTAAATCCCGTATAGTCGAATGTATACAAAGAAAGTAAGCAGGGAGTAAACTCATTTCCCGAACGATTTTTAAAATTATTTTTTCACCACTAAAACCCATGAGACTTGTAGTTTTCAAAAATATTTTCATTTTTGATGAGACGCCGAATGAAAGCAGTTTAATCGCCGGCAACCGAAAACCCGCGATTTCCCGTAAATCCCGGCTCCCGTATAGTCGAATGTATACAAAGAAAGTAAGCAGGGAGTAAACTCATTTCCCGAACGATTTTTAAAATTATTTTTACACCACTAAAACCCATGAGACTTGTAGTTTTCAAAAACTTTTTCATTTTTGATGAGACGCCGAATGAAAGCAGTTTAATCGCCGGCAACCGAAAACCCGCGATTTCCCGTAAATCCCGGGCTCGGCCCGTATAGTCGAATGTATACAAAGAAAGTACCCAGGGAGTAAACTCATTTCCCGAACGATTTTTAAAATTATTTTTTCACCACTAAAACCCATGAGACTTGTAGTTTTCAAAAATGTTTTCATTTTTGATGAGACGCCGAATGAAAGCAGTTTAATCGCCGGCAACCGAAAACCCGCGATTTCCCGTAAATCCCGGCTCGGCCCTATAGTCGAATGTATACAAAGAAAGTAGCAGGGAGTAAACTCATTTCCCGAACGATTTTTAAAATTATTTTTTCACCACTAAAACCCATGAGACTTGTAGTTTTCAAAAATTTTTCATTTTTGATGAGACGCCGAATGAAAGCAGTTTAATCGCCGGCAACCGAAAACCCGCGATTTCCCGTAAATCCCGGTCGGCCCGTATAGTCGAATGTATACAAAGAAAGTAAGCAGGGAGTAAACTCATTTCCCGAACGATTTTTAAAATTATTTTTTCACCACTAAAACCCATGAGACTTGTAGTTTTCAAAAATATTTTCATTTTTGATGAGACGCCGAATGAAAGCAGTTTAATCGCCGGCAACCGAAAACCCGCGATTTCCCGTAAATCCCGGGCTCGGCCCGTATAGTCGAATGTATACAAAGAAAGTAGCAGGGAGTAAACTCATTTCCCGAACGATTTTTAAAATTATTTTTTCACCACTAAAACCCATGAGACTTGTAGTTTTCAAAAATTTTTCATTTTTGATGAGACGCCGAATGAAAGCAGTTTAATCGCCGGCAACCGAAAACCCGCGATTTCCCGTAAATCCCGGCTCGGCCCGTATAGTCGAATGTATACAAAGAAAGTAGCAGGGAGTAAACTCATTTCCCGAACGATTTTTAAAATTATTTTTTCACCACTAAAACCCATGAGACTTGTAGTTTTCAAAAATATTTTCATTTTTGATGAGACGCCGAATGAAAGCAGTTTAATCGCCGGCAACCGAAAACCCGCGATTTCCCGTAAATCCCGGCTCGGCCCGTATAGTCGAATGTATACAAAGAAAGTAAGCAGGGAGTAAACTCATTTCCCGAACGATTTTTAAAATTATTTTTTCACCACTAAAACCCATGAGACTTGTAGTTTTCAAAAATTTTTCATTTTTGATGAGACGCCGAATGAAAGCAGTTTAATCGCCGGCAACCGAAAACCCGCGATTTCCCGTAAATCCCGGCTCGGCCCGTATAGTCGAATGTATACAAAGAAAGTACAGGGAGTAAACTCATTTCCCGAACGATTTTTAAAATTATTTTTTCACCACTAAAACCCATGAGACTTGTAGTTTTCAAAAATATTTTCATTTTTGATGAGACGCCGAATGAAAGCAGTTTAATCGCCGGCAACCGAAAACCCGCGATTTCCCGTAAAGGCTCGGCCCGTATAGTCGAATGTATACAAAGAAAGTACCCAGGGAGTAAACTCATTTCCCGAACGATTTTTAAAATTATTTTTTCACCACTAAAACCCATGAGACTTGTAGTTTTCAAAAATTTTTCATTTTTGATGAGACGCCGAATGAAAGCAGTTTAATCGCCGGCAACCGAAAACCCGCGATTTCCCGTAAATCCCGGGCTCGGCCCGTATAGTCGAATGTATACAAAGAAAGTAGCAGGGAGTAAACTCATTTCCCGAACGATTTTTAAAATTATTTTTTCACCACTAAAACCCATGAGACTTGTAGTTTTCAAAAATATTTTCATTTTTGATGAGACGCCGAATGAAAGCAGTTTAATCGCCGGCAACCGAAAACCCCCGATTTCCCGTAAATCCCGGCTCGGCCCGTATAGTCGAATGTATACAAAGAAAGTAGCAGGGAGTAAACTCATTTCCCGAACGATTTTTAAAATTATTTTTTCACCACTAAAACCCATGAGACTTGTAGTTTTCAAAAATTTTTCATTTTTGATGAGACGCCGAATGAAAGCAGTTTAATCGCCGGCAACCGAAAACCCGCGATTTCCCGTAAATCCCGGCTCGGCCCGTATAGTCGAATGTATACAAAGAAAGTAAGCAGGGAGTAAACTCATTTCCCGAACGATTTTTAAAATTATTTTTTCACCACTAAAACCCATGAGACTTGTAGTTTTCAAAAATATTTTCATTTTTGATGAGACGCCGAATGAAAGCAGTTTAATCGCCGGCAACCGAAAACCCGCGATTTCCCGTAAATCCCGTATAGTCGAATGTATACAAAGAAAGTAAGCAGGGAGTAAACTCATTTCCCGAACGATTTTTAAAATTATTTTTTCACCACTAAAACCCATGAGACTTGTAGTTTTCAAAAATTTTTTCATTTTTGATGAGACGCCGAATGAAAGCAGTTTAATCGCCGGCAACCGAAAACCCGCGATTTCCCGTAAATCCCGGCTCGGCCCGTATAGTGGAATGTATACAAAGAAAGTACCAGGGAGTAAACTCATTTCCCGAACGATTTTTAAAATTATTTTTTCACCACTAAAACCCATGAGACTTGTAGTTTTCAAAAATTTTCATTTTTGATGAGACGCCGAATGAAAGCAGTTTAATCGCCGGCAACCGAAAACCCGCGATTTCCCGTAAATCCCGGGCTCGGCCCTTATAGTCGAATGTATACAAAGAAAGTACCCAGGGAGTAAACTCATTTCCCGAACGATTTTTAAAATTATTTTTTCACACTAAAACCCATGAGACTTGTAGTTTTCAAAAATATTTCATTTTTGATGAGACGCCGAATGAAAGCAGTTTAATCGCCGGCAACCGAAAACCCGCGATTTCCCGTAAATCCCGTATAGTCGAATGTATACAAAGAAAGTAAGCAGGAGTAAACTCATTTCCCGAACGATTTTTAAAATTATTTTTTCACCACTAAAACCCATGAGACTTGTAGTTTTCAAAAATATTTTCATTTTGATGAGACGCCGAATGAAAGCAGTTTAATCGCCGGCAACCGAAAACCCGCGATTTCCGTAAATCCCGGCTCGGCCCGTATAGTGGAATGTATACAAAGAAAGTACCCAGGGAGTAAACTCATTTCCCGAACGATTTTTAAAATTATTTTTTCACCACTAAAACCCATGAGACTTGTAGTTTTCAAAAATATTTTCATTTTTGATGAGACGCCGAATGAAAGCAGTTTAATCGCCGGCAACCGAAAACCCGCGATTTCCCGTAAAAGCCCGTATAGTCGAATGTATACAAAGAAAGTAGCAGGGAGTAAACTCATTTCCCGAACGATTTTTAAAATTATTTTTTCACCACTAAAACCCATGAGACTTGTAGTTTTCAAAAATTTTTCATTTTTGATGAGACGCCGAATGAAAGCAGTTTAATCGCCGGCAACCGAAAACCCGCGATTTCCCGTAAATCCCGCTCGGCCCGTATAGTCGAATGTATACAAAGAAAGTACCCAGGGAGTAAACTCATATCCCGAACGATTTTTAAAATTATTTTTTCACCACTAAAACCCATGAGACTTGTAGTTTTCAAAAATATTTTCATTTTGAATGAGACGCCGAATGAAAGCAGTTTAATCGCCGGCAACCAAAACCCGCGATTTCCCGTAAATCCCGGCTCGGCCCGTATAGTCGAATGTATACAAAGAAAGTAGCAGGGAGTAAACTCATTTCCCGAACGATTTTTAAAATTATTTTTTCACCACTAAAACCCATGAGACTTGTAGTTTTCAAAAATATTTTCATTTTTGATGAGACGCCGAATGAAAGCAGTTTAATCGCCGGCAACCGAAAACCCGCGATTTCCCGTAAATCCCGTTATAGTCGAATGTATACAAAGAAAGTAAGCAGGGAGTAAACTCATTTCCCGAACGATTTTTAAAATTATTTTTTCACCACTAAAACCCATGAGACTTGTAGTTTTCAAAAATATTTTCATTTTTGATGAGACGCCGAATGAAAGCAGTTTAATCGCCGGCAACCGAAAACCCGCGATTTCCCGTAAATCCCGTATAGTCGAATGTATACAAAGAAAGTAAGCAGGGAGTAAACTCATTTCCCGAACGATTTTTAAAATTATTTTTTCACCACTAAAACCCATGAGACTTGTAGTTTTCAAAAATATTTTCATTTTTGATGAGACGCCGAATGAAAGCAGTTTAATCGCCGGCAACCGAAAACCCGCGATTTCCCGTAAATCCCGTATAGTCGAATGTATACAAAGAAAGTAAGCAGGGAGTAAACTCATTTCCCGAACGATTTTTAAAATTATTTTTTCACCACTAAAACCCATGAGACTTGTAGTTTTCAAAAATATTTTCATTTTTGATGAGACGCCGAATGAAAGCAGTTTAATCGCCGGCAACCGAAAACCCGCGATTTCCCGTAAATCCCGGCTCGGCCCGTATAGTCGAATGTATACAAAGAAAGTACCCAGGGAGTAAACTCATTTCCCGAACGATTTTTAAAATTATTTTTTCACCACTAAAACCCATGAGACTTGTAGTTTTCAAAAATATTTTCATTTTTGATGAGACGCCGAATGAAAGCAGTTTAATCGCCGGCAACCGAAAACCCGCGATTTCCCGTAAATCCTGTATAGTCGAATGTATACAAAGAAAGTAAGCAGGGAGTAAACTCATTTCCCGAACGATTTTTAAAATTATTTTTTCACCACTAAAACCCATGAGACTTGTAGTTTTCAAAAATATTTTCATTTTTGATGAGACGCCGAATGAAAGCAGTTTAATCGCCGGCAACCGAAAACCCGCGATTTCCCGTAAATCCCGTATAGTCGAATGTATACAAAGAAAGTAAGCAGGGAGTAAACTCATTTCCCGAACGATTTTTAAAATTATTTTTTCACCACTAAAACCCATGAGACTTGTAGTTTTCAAAAATATTTTCATTTTTGATGAGACGCCGAATGAAAGCAGTTTAATCGCCGGCAACCGAAAACCCGCGATTTCCCGTAAATCCCGGCTCGGCCCGTATAGTCGAATGTATACAAAGAAAGTAGCAGGGAGTAAACTCATTTCCCGAACGATTTTTAAAATTATTTTTTCACCACTAAAACCCATGAGACTTGTAGTTTTCAAAAATATTTTCATTTTTGATGAGACGCCGAATGAAAGCAGTTTAATCGCCGGCAACCGAAAACCCGCGATTTCCCGTAAATCCCGTATAGTCGAATGTATACAAAGAAAGTAGCAGGGAGTAAACTCATTTCCCGAACGATTTTTAAAATTATTTTTTCACCACTAAAACCCATGAGACTTGTAGTTTTCAAAAATATTTTCATTTTTGATGAGACGCCGAATGAAAGCAGTTTAATCGCCGGCAACCGAAAACCCGCGATTTCCCGTAAATCCCGGCTCGGCCCGTATAGTCGAATGTATACAAAGAAAGTACCAGGGAGTAAACTCATTTCCCGAACGATTTTTAAAATTATTTTTTCACCACTAAAACCCATGAGACTTGTAGTTTTCAAAAATATTTTCATTTTTGATGAGACGCCGAATGAAAGCAGTTTAATCGCCGGCAACCGAAAACCCGCGATTTCCCGTAAATCCGGCTCGGCCCGTATAGTCGAATGTATACAAAGAAAGTACCCAGGGAGTAAACTCATTTCCCGAACGATTTTTAAAATTATTTTTTCACCACTAAAACCCATGAGACTTGTAGTTTTCAAAAATATTTTCATTTTTGATGAGACGCCGAATGAAAGCAGTTTAATCGCCGGCAACCGAAAACCCGCGATTTCCCGTAAATCCCGGGTATAGTCGAATGTATACAAAGAAAGTAAGCAGGGAGTAAACTCATTTCCCGAACGATTTTTAAAATTATTTTTTCACCACTAAAACCCATGAGACTTGTAGTTTTCAAAAATATTTTCATTTTTGATGAGACGCCGAATGAAAGCAGTTTAATCGCCGGCAACCGAAAACCCGCGATTTCCCGTAAATCCCGTATAGTCGAATGTATACAAAGAAAGTAAGCAGGAGTAAACTCATTTCCCGAACGATTTTTAAAATTATTTTTTCACCACTAAAACCCATGAGACTTGTAGTTTTCAAAAATATTTTCATTTTTGATGAGACGCCGAATGAAAGCAGTTTAATCGCCGGCAACCGAAAACCCGCGATTTCCCGTAAATCCCGTATAGTCGAATGTATACAAAGAAAGTAGCAGGGAGTAAACTCATTTCCCGAACGATTTTTAAAATTATTTTTTCACCACTAAAACCCATGAGACTTGTAGTTTTCAAAAATATTTTCATTTTTGATGAGACGCCGAATGAAAGCAGTTTAATCGCCGGCAACCGAAAACCCGCGATTTCCCGTAAATCCCGGCTCGGCCCGTATAGTCGAATGTATACAAAGAAAGTACCCAGGAGTAAACTCATTTCCCGAACGATTTTTAAAATTATTTTTTCACCACTAAAACCCATGAGACTTGTAGTTTTCAAAAATATTTTCATTTTTGATGAGACGCCGAATGAAAGCAGTTTAATCGCCGGCAACCGAAAACCCGCGATTTCCCGTAAATCCCTCGGCCCGTATAGTCGAATGTATACAAAGAAAGTAGCAGGGAGTAAACTCATTTCCCGAACGATTTTTAAAATTATTTTTTCACCACTAAAACCCATGAGACTTGTAGTTTTCAAAAATTTTCATTTTTGATGAGACGCCGAATGAAAGCAGTTTAATCGCCGGCAACCGAAAACCCGCGATTTCCCGTAAATCCCGGCTCGGCCCGTATAGTCGAATGTATACAAAGAAAGTACCCAGGGAGTAAACTCATTTCCCGAACGATTTTTAAAATTATTTTTTCACCACTAAAACCCATGAGACTTGTAGTTTTCAAAAATTTTTCATTTTTGATGAGACGCCGAATGAAAGCAGTTTAATCGCCGGCAACCGAAAACCCCCGATTTCCCGTAAATCCCGGCTCGGCCCGTATAGTGGAATGTATACAAAGAAAGTACCCAGGGAGTAAACTCATTTCCCGAACGATTTTTAAAATTATTTTTTCACCACTAAAACCCATGAGACTTGTAGTTTTCAAAAATATTTTCATTTTTGATGAGACGCCGAATGAAAGCAGTTTAATCGCCGGCAACCGAAAACCCGCGATTTCCCGTAAATCCCGGCTCGGCCCGTATAGTCGAATGTATACAAAGAAAGTACCCAGGGAGTAAACTCATTTCCCGAACGATTTTTAAAATTATTTTTTCACCACTAAAACCCATGAGACTTGTAGTTTTCAAAAATATTTTCATTTTTGATGAGACGCCGAATGAAAGCAGTTTAATCGCCGGCAACCGAAAACCCGCGATTTCCCGTAAATCCCGCTCGGCCCGTATAGTCGAATGTATACAAAGAAAGTACCCAGGGAGTAAACTCATTTCCGAACGATTTTTAAAATTATTTTTTCACCACTAAAACCCATGAGACTTGTAGTTTTCAAAAAATTTTCATTTTTGATGAGACGCCGAATGAAAGCAGTTTAATCGCCGGCAACCGAAAACCCGCGATTTCCCGTAAATCCCGTATAGTCGAATGTATACAAAGAAAGTAAGCAGGGAGTAAACTCATTTCCCGAACGATTTTTAAAATTATTTTTTCACCACTAAAACCCATGAGACTTGTAGTTTTCAAAAATATTTTCATTTTTGATGAGACGCCGAATGAAAGCAGTTTAATCGCCGGCAACCGAAAACCCGCGATTTCCCGTAAATCTCGTATAGTCGAATGTATACAAAGAAAGTAACCCAGGGAGTAAACTCATTTCCCGAACGATTTTTAAAATTATTTTTTCACCACTAAAACCCATGAGACTTGTATTTTCAAAAATATTTTCATTTTTGATGAGACGCCGAATGAAAGCAGTTTAATCGCCGGCAACCGAAAACCCGCGATTTCCCGTAAATCCCGTATAGTCGAATGTATACAAAGAAAGTAAGCAGGGAGTAAACTCATTTCCCGAACGATTTTTAAAATTATTTTTTCACCACTAAAACCCATGAGACTTGTAGTTTTCAAAAATATTTTCATTTTTGATGAGACGCCGAATGAAAGCAGTTTAATCGCCGGCAACCGAAAACCCGCGATTTCCCGTAAATCCCGGCTCGGCCCGTATAGTCGAATGTATACAAAGAAAGTACCAGGGAGTAAACTCATTTCCCGAACGATTTTTAAAATTATTTTTTCACCACTAAAACCCATGAGACTTGTAGTTTTCAAAAATATTTTCATTTTTGATGAGACGCCGAATGAAAGCAGTTTAATCGCCGGCAACCGAAAACCCGCGATTTCCCGTAAATCCCGTATAGTCGAATGTATACAAAGAAAGTAAGCAGGGAGTAAACTCATTTCCCGAACGATTTTTAAAATTATTTTTTCACCACTAAAACCCATGAGACTTGTAGTTTTCAAAAATATTTTCATTTTTGATGAGACGCCGAATGAAAGCAGTTTAATCGCCGGCAACCGAAAACCGCGATTTCCCGTAAATCCCGGCTCGGCCCGTATAGTCGAATGTATACAAAGAAAGTACCCAGGGAGTAAACTCATTTCCCGAACGATTTTTAAAATTATTTTTTCACCACTAAAACCATGAGACTTGTAGTTTTCAAAAATATTTTCATTTTTGATGAGACGCCGAATGAAAGCAGTTTAATCGCCGGCAACCGAAAACCCGCGATTTCCCGTAAATCCCGGCTCGGCCCGTATAGTCGAATGTATACAAAGAAAGTAGCAGGGAGTAAACTCATTTCCCGAACGATTTTTAAAATTATTTTTTCACCACTAAAACCCATGAGACTTGTAGTTTTCAAAAATATTTTCATTTTTGATGAGACGCCGAATGAAAGCAGTTTAATCGCCGGCAACCGAAAACCCGCGATTTCCCGTAAATCCCGGCTCGGCCCGTATAGTGGAATGTATACAAAGAAAGTACCCAGGGAGTAAACTCATTTCCCG
This sequence comes from Hydractinia echinata, assembly GCA_030067915.1. Lineage (NCBI taxonomy): Eukaryota > Metazoa > Cnidaria > Hydrozoa > Anthoathecata > Hydractiniidae > Hydractinia > Hydractinia echinata. Next base: position 2,589 of record JASGCC010003406.1, on the reverse strand, counting down.
AACGATTTTTAAAATTATTTTTTCACCACTAAAACCCATGAGACTTGTAGTTTTCAAAAATTTTTCATTTTTGATGAGACGCCGAATGAAAGCAGTTTAATCGCCGGCAACCGAAAACCCGCGATTTCCCGTAAATCCCGGCTCGGCCCGTATAGTCGAATGTATACAAAGAAAGTACCCAGGGAGTAAACTCATTTCCCGAACGATTTTTAAAATTATTTTTTCACCACTAAAACCCATGAGACTTGTAGTTTTCAAAAATATTTTCATTTTTGATGAGACGCCGAATGAAAGCAGTTTAATCGCCGGCAACCGAAAACCCGCGATTTCCCGTAAATCCCGGCTCGGCCCGTATAGTCGAATGTATACAAAGAAAGTAAAGGGAGTAAACTCATTTCCCGAACGATTTTTAAAATTATTTTTTCACCACTAAAACCCATGAGACTTGTAGTTTTCAAAAATATTTTCATTTTTGATGAGACGCCGAATGAAAGCAGTTTAATCGCCGGCAACCGAAAACCCGCGATTTCCCGTAAATCCCGTATAGTCGAATGTATACAAAGAAAGTAGCAGGGAGTAAACTCATTTCCCGAACGATTTTTAAAATTATTTTTTCACCACTAAAACCCATGAGACTTGTAGTTTTCAAAAATATTTTCATTTTTGATGAGACGCCGAATGAAAGCAGTTTAATCGCCGGCAACCGAAAACCCGCGATTTCCCGTAAATCCGTATAGTCGAATGTATACAAAGAAAGTAAGCAGGAGTAAACTCATTTCCCGAACGATTTTTAAAATTATTTTTTCACCACTAAAACCCATGAGACTTGTAGTTTTAAAAATATTTTCATTTTTGATGAGACGCCGAATGAAAGCAGTTTAATCGCCGGCAACCGAAAACCCGCGATTTCCCGTAAATCCCGTATAGTCGAATGTATACAAAGAAAGTAGCAGGGAGTAAACTCATTTCCCGAACGATTTTTAAAATTATTTTTTCACCACTAAAACCCATGAGACTTGTAGTTTTCAAAAATATTTTCATTTTGATGAGACGCCGAATGAAAGCAGTTTAATCGCCGGCAACCGAAAACCCGCGATTTCCCGTAAATCCCGCTCGGCCCGTATAGTCGAATGTATACAAAGAAAGTAGCAGGGAGTAAACTCATTTCCCGAACGATTTTTAAAATTATTTTTTCACCACTAAAACCCATGAGACTTGTAGTTTTCAAAAATATTTTCATTTTTGATGAGACGCCGAATGAAAGCAGTTTAATCCGGCAACCGAAAACCCGCGATTTCCCGTAAATCCCGTATAGTCGAATGTATACAAAGAAAGTAAGCAGGGAGTAAACTCATTTCCGAACGATTTTTAAAATTATTTTTTCACCACTAAAACCCATGAGACTTGTAGTTTTCAAAAATATTTTCATTTTTGATGAGACGCCGAATGAAAGCAGTTTAATCGCCGGCAACCGAAAACCCGCGATTTCCCGTAAATCCCGGCTCGGCCCGTATAGTCGAATGTATACAAAGAAAGTAAGCAGGGAGTAAACTCATTTCCCGAACGATTTTTAAAATTATTTTTTCACCACTAAAACCCATGAGACTTGTAGTTTTCAAAAATATTTTCATTTTTGATGAGACGCCGAATGAAAGCAGTTTAATCGCCGGCAACCGAAAACCCGCGATTTCCCGTAAATTCCCGTATAGTCGAATGTATACAAAGAAAGTAGCAGGGAGTAAACTCATTTCCCGAACGATTTTTAAAATTATTTTTTCACCACTAAAACCCATGAGACTTGTAGTTTTCAAAAAATTTTCATTTTTGATGAGACGCCGAATGAAAGCAGTTTAATCGCCGGCAACCGAAAACCCGCGATTTCCCGTAAATCCGGCTCGGCCCGTATAGTCGAATGTATACAAAGAAAGTAGCAGGGAGTAAACTCATTTCCCGAACGATTTTTAAAATTATTTTTTCACCACTAAAACCCATGAGACTTGTAGTTTTCAAAAATATTTTCATTTTTGATGAGACGCCGAATGAAAGCAGTTTAATCGCCGGCAACCGAAAACCCGCGATTTCCCGTAAATCCCGTATAGTCGAATGTATACAAAGAAAGTACCAGGGAGTAAACTCATTTCCCGAACGATTTTTAAAATTATTTTTTCACCACTAAAACCCATGAGACTTGTAGTTTTCAAAAATATTTCATTTTTGATGAGACGCCGAATGAAAGCAGTTTAATCGCCGGCAACCGAAAACCCGCGATTTCCCGTAAATCCCGTATAGTCGAATGTATACAAAGAAAGTAGCAGGGAGTAAACTCATTTCCCGAACGATTTTTAAAATTATTTTTTCACCACTAAAACCCATGAGACTTGTAGTTTTCAAAAATATTTTCATTTTTGATGAGACGCCGAATGAAAGCAGTTTAATCGCCGGCAACCGAAAACCCGCGATTTCCCGTAAATCCGTATAGTCGAATGTATACAAAGAAAGTAGCAGGGAGTAAACTCATTTCCCGAACGATTTTTAAAATTATTTTTTCACCACTAAACCCATGAGACTTTAGTTTAAAATATTTTCATT